>APFE031058330.1:29055-40070 GCA_000404065.3 Pinus taeda
CAAATAAACCCCACATGTGCTCAACGTTTTAGTATAAATAGAGGTGGCCTTCAAGTCATTTCAACACACTTGGGATCTCTTCCTTTCTCTAATCGCCTTTGGGTTTTAGTAAGAGGAGAGATCCTAAGGAATAACCTTGCCCTGATCTAGAGGGCAGAGAGTCGGAACTACCAGGAAAGCTGGAAAAGCCGGAATTGCCGGAAAAGATGGAACTGCCAGAAAAGCTAGAGCTGACGGAAAAGCGAGAAAAGCCAGAACTGTTGGAACTGCCAGAAAAGTCGGAAATACCCGAAAAGCCAGAATTGCCGGATAAGACGGAACTGCTGGAAAAGCTGGAACTGCCAGGACTGTCGGGACTACTGGCAGTGCTGGGAACAACCAGAATTGCCGGGAATATTCGGAACTGCCAGAATTGCCGGGAACTGCCGAAACAGCTGGAGCATCTGCCTCCACAGGAGAGTAGCATGCAAGGGACAACTAACTAACATTGGGACAGTTGTATGGTACTTAGCAACAAATAAACCAAGCATGCAATGTTACAGGCAACATGCAAGGGACAACTAGCATGTAATAATAAGCATGCTAAGGACAACAAGCAAGGAAGGGACAACAAGCAAGCAATGTGCAACCAACACATAGGTCATGATGGCAACATGGTGCAACAATGGCACATAATGCAGTACAGTGATGGGTATAGCCATGATTAATGAAGCGTGATGAGATGCAAGATAGTGATGATGGGTGCAGCATGGTGAATTAGTTGCAGCAGCATGTCTTCAACTGATCTCATGTATCATCTTCTTCGAGATGATCTATGCTCTTGTCTAGATAAGTCAAAGTGTTGACTTCTGTTGTAAACGTACTATCTCTCTCTCTCTCTCTCTTTGCTGAACTATTTGAGAACATATAAGAAAAATTGATCAAGGGTTTCCCCACATTGGGGTTTGTCCCTGGCTAGCGCCACATCTTGTGTCCTCTTGTCTTGGCTTGTCTTCTGCGATTTATGTTTATGTTCTATCTGCAGTTTACTTTAAATCATGATGTGATTGCTAATCTGGAAAAGATATGGAGCTAACTATGAAAATTGAAGTAAATTGCTCTAAGGATAGAACATACCTAAAATTAACACAAGTCATCTCATTTTATGCTAAAACATTGAGCACATGTGGGGTATATTTGGTTGTTGGCTGACCTTGATGAATTGTCTTATAACACAAATAAATTCATAACTCCATGAATACTTATTGGAATCAGAGGATCTTTAGATCAATCCTACACCTCTCAATGAGAGGGATCCAAGAAAAATATCAGCTGCCATAAATAAGATGACCCACATGGATTTTGGCCCTAGTTGCCAATTTTAACACCCTCCCTTGGCTGATCTACTCTTAGTCTGCCCTAAAGGAACCTCCTCAGCGCAACCTCTTTGGCCCAACATTAGCCTCTACAACCCTCTGCGCTGTCTACGTCAACCTTTGCAGCTTTCTGCGTCAGCCTCTCTGGCTTTTTGCTTCAGTCTCTGCGATTTTCTGCATCAGCCTCTGTGTACTCTATGTTTGCCTCTATTGCTTCTGTGTCCTCTGCACCGACCTCCTTAGCCTCTGCGCCAGCCATCCTAGGTTTTGTGCTGCCTCTTCCAACACTTTGCTGCCTCTCTCATATGTATTCTTTAGCCTTGGATCGAAATCCCTTACTGAACTGCCCCTCACTGCCACTGATCTCAAAACTCGATTTCCTCAGCAAACGTAGCCTCGAAAAATCGAATTCTTGATCTCTCTTGGTGTGTCTCCAACTGACCCTCAAGCCTCCTCTTATATCCTTTTTGTTGACGATTTAACGATTGAGATTAAGTCCCTAATCAATGGCTAAGATTAGATCTGGCTTGATCCTCGTCACTTAGAGCTTTCTCATCCATTGTATATTAATACACATTACTATTTATATTTTCCTAAGTTTAGACTTAGGAACCCATTAAAAATATTAATTATTTTAATATCTCTTCATTCGGGGGGAATTTTTGCAAACGATTTCTGGGTCTTGGAGATCTCACGTGCCTTAGCCTCTCCACCAATTTTCATGGCTAGAGCACATTTGATGCTATCAAAAATCAACACTCCCTTTTCATGAGGAATGTGCTATAGTAATGCTTCACCATAGAAACATCACACTGATCCTCCAGATTGGTAGCTGTGATGATGCTTGGCCTGCTGCCTTACATCCACTGCACTGCTGCCCATGACACTGCCACTGTCACTGCTACCTATGCTGCAACTCCCTCTCAACATGCTGCATCATGCTGCCCATAGCACTACCCTGCTAACTGTTGCACTGCAACTCAGCTACCGAGAAGTAAGTAACTGACTTCTCCCAAACACTGACATCCCGATTAGTTTGGTAGCCTCGTGATGCTAAAGCCACCTTTGCTGCTATCCTGTGCTCTCTCTGCTGCCACTGCACTGCTGCAACCTCTTCTGTGCCTCTCGCACTTCTGCAACTTCCACTGCGCTGCTACAAACTTATGCACTCTAGCACTAGCTCCATCACCCCTTGCTCCACCCAACACCTATTATTATGCTACTGTCGTTAAGGGCTCTTGTCGCTGTATGTGATCCAAGAGTTTGGGCACCTCAAGGATTCTACCCCTGCATGTAGTCCTCTCGATTACAACTCTATGTCTCCCCACCTCTTCTCTAGAGGCGCATGAGCACTCATGGCATAATCGTCATCAGTCTCGACATCCTTCTCTGCCTTTGCTTGAGCTTCCTTTGAGTCGGAAGCTTTTCCATTGCCTTTCTTCCTTGGGCACTAAGAGGCATAATGTCCCAACTCCCTAGAGTTGAAGCACTTGACCTTGGAGATGTCCTTCTTCCTCTTCTGAGCCCCTTGCTGTCTCGCAGATGCTAGAGATGCATCCTCCTCCTCCTCTTTCTTGACTCGAACTCCCTTACCACTATTCCCCGCCTTGGTCAACCTCTTGATCTCTTTCTGTCGAAGAGATGCCCACATCTTCTCCCAACTAGGGAGAGTCGCTTTGCCCAAAATACTTTGGACAAACTTCTCCCAGTCCTCGGAGACTGCATTTAGAGCAGTCCTGACCATAAACTCTGGATCCGGTGTGGTATGACATGATCTTTGACCCCGTTTAGGATCATGCATTTCGCCTTTGCCTAAGCCTCCTCATACTTCTGATTTGCAGTCAGGTCAACTGGGACAACTATGGTTTTCAAGGTGTAGTCCTTGATGCGATGTTTATCATGATTACTAGGATGCCGACCTTCCAGATGACAAAATTGGAAACCCTGTCCATTTTGTTCTGATCCCTCAATCTTTTTACTGCCATCTCTGCTCCTCTTCTAGACTTCCTCTGAGTCTCGACTTCCCTCCTGGAAATCCTCCGACCAGCTGTCGAATCACTCCTTTCTAATCCCCCTTTGCTGCTCCAACTCAGATCTGGATTTTTTGGATAGAAATCCGTTGAGGTAGTGCTTCCCTCTACCTTGGTTCTGTCTCCTTAGACATTGCATTGTATTGATCAATGTTGCGAACATCGACATCAGGATTAAATCGGCAAGGCTCCGGAAAACCCAAATTTCGTAAAAATCGTGAAAATATCGACAAAAATTGGAAACATCAACAAAATCAAGATACCATCAAAATATCAGTAAAATCCGGCAAACATCGGTTGGCCAAAAAATCATGATTTCGAGATAAAATCGGGATGTTATGGAGATTTTCACAACATTGGTACTGATAGAACCAGCATCCCACCATCACCTCAAATCATAATCTACACAGCTCCCTTAGCCCCGACAACTGAAGAATTTGAGCCCTTCAGGCTTTACGCAATCACGGTGTAGGTTGAATCTGCGCCTCTCGACCAACTGCGTCAATCCTTCTTGGCTGAGAAGGGTGACGTGGCTCTGCGTGAGCCTGTTCTGCCCCTCTCTGCCTCTGTCTTGGCCCTTCTCCTGGCTTAGAATGTTGACGCAGGCTCTGCGTGAGCCTCTGCATCACCTTCTTTGCACTGTGTCATTCCTCTTGCTTCTTCAGCTCTAGAACAACGCTCTCTCGGGACAACTGCTTCTCTGTTGCAAATTCTCAGATTTCTTTGGTTGGTGTCTTTAGTCCTCTTTGATCTGCAAATGCTCTTATACCATGTGAGAATTCTTGAATCAAACACATCAGAAATCCTTACTGCAATATTTGGTTTACTATCTCCTACTTGTTCTTTACATTAACAAGTTATTTAGTAACATAAACATTGAGTAAACACAATTGCAACCTTCACAAATATACAGATCAACAACTGAAATAAACTGAAACAACACAAGGGACACCATTATTTTTGAACAATCGTCCTCGGAAAAACCCATTTCGGGAAAACTGGTGCAATATATATGAGGGTTTTTATTATTAAGCAGATTTCTGAATACAATTAGGGTGCCAGAAATGGCTCACCCTTCAGAGAATATCCTTGGCAGTAGTACTTCTCTTCGGAGACAGATATTTCGGCAAATCAGCAACCGAATGCTCAACCCCATAGTGACTCTGACTGGTCCTTGTCCTGGACAGTGGAAGCTGCTCCAAGCACTCCTCTGGAACTGCATCACCCTCTCTGGAATTGCGCCACCTTGTCCTAGTTGATTTGCTCTTAGTCTGCCCCATAAAACCTCCTCAATGAAGCCTGTACAACCCTCTGCGATGTTTGCATCAACCTCTACGTCGTCTACGTCCTCTATGCCGCCCTCCTTTGCCTTTGCATCAACACTCCTAGGCTCTGCGTTGCCTCTTCCGACACTTTGCTGGCTCTCTGATATATATTCTTGAGCCTTGGATCGAAATTCCTTGCTAACCGCCCCTCGCTGCCACTGATCTCTAACTCGATTTCCTCAGCAAACCTAGTCCCAGAAAATCGAATTCTTGATCTCTCTTGGTGTATCTGCAATTGGCCCTCATGCCTCGTCTTATACCTTTTCTATTGACGATTCAACGACCGAGATTAAGTCCTAATCAATAACTAAGATTAAATCTGGCTTGATCCTCGTCACTTAGAACTTTTTCACCCATTTTTTATTTTCCTAAGTTTAGACTTAGGAACCCATTAAAAATATTAATTATTTTAATATCTCTTCATCCGGGTGAAATTTCTCCAAATGATTTCTAGGTCTTGGAGATTTCATGTGCCTTAGCCTCTCCACCAATTTTCATGGCTAGAGCACATCCGATGCTACCAAAAATCAACAATTAGCATCATGGAGATCCCTGGGTAGGATGAGCTTGGCTCTCACAGGCTTTTTGCCACTAGGCCTCAGGAGAGGAGGATACAATCCTCACACGATGGGGAGTATGTCATAGTCAGAGTAGCGTAGCATCAACATGGTGGCACCACTCTGAGATTAGCGGGGGACCTGAGCATCACAACTCTTCATAGCTCAATAACCTTTAGGGATGAGCTGGCTACTATAGGTGGAGATCATGCAGATCTTCCATTGGGCTTTAGCGAGTCACGGATGGAGTGGGGGACTTCATTAGCATGGTAGGTGGGCCAGTAGGATGAGATTAGGAGAAGCTCACGTCAGTGTGACAATCTCTGCAGGGATTGAGTGGTATCTTCGAGAGTATACTCTTGGAGTGCATTGGTTGGCCTACGTGGTAGGACAACTTCATGGGGGATGGGGCATAGTGCCACATTATCATGATCCTTACTCATTGATGGTATGCAGGGGACTTTTGGTACTTGTATCGGGCATGATAGTGAGTGGAGTGAGGGGAGCTTCACGCTAGACAGGATGGCTTGGGATCCTGGTATTGAGGGATTCTTTCATGTCAGGACAGTGCAAAGGTCAGGGACGATTCAGTGACACATCTGGGACCTTGACCCATTTTTTAGTGACAATGGGGAGCAACAACTAGAAAGGATGCTTGTTCAGGCATTGCTTGAGAATAAGCAAATTTTGGCAGGGAGGACTGCAATATCCCTTCCCATAAAAATTTGCTAAGTGCCTTTCTCAATTTTTGTAAATTATGGATGGGGAAAATTTGGATACAAACTTAGTAAGAGCGGGTGGACGTCAATTAAATTAATGTTGTGTGGTAGTGAAGGCCCCAAACATTAGACAAAGGAAAAATTAATAACATAAGGGGATGTGGGGACCACCCCATGATGAAATACGCACCCCTTGATGGAGGAATTCGAATGGCTAAGGAGGGGCCTCGAATTGCTTGATGAAGGGGACCCCGTGAAGGAAGAGAGCAACAATTATAAATAAGAGGAAGGCAACATCATTGAGCACTTTTGATCATTTGATATTTTACACTTTGTTGCTCAAGCTATTCATTTGAGTCATAGGTGTTGTTTAGTACTAGAGGTTTCCAAGGGGAAATCTCACCCTCTTCTTCGGTGGAACACGAGTGCCACCCTAGGGAGGCAAATTCTACTCATCTTTGCTAGCTGGGAGGATATCACGCAACTCCATGAATTTCCTTGGCAAGTTGGGATGTTGAACTAGGGAGTACGCAGTTCCTTTGAGAGAGTGGGAGTCGGGAATCGAGGCCATATCCGTTGCTGGGCTTTCATTGTCCAAATTGCAGGAGGAAAGAAGGGAAATTGCAAGAGGATTGAGATCCACATTTAGTAGTATAAATTTATGGGGATTGTCCCTGCATCATCTTGGCCAGGACTACGCAGTTATTTGCAGGCGCTGAGTGTGGGGAAGGCTTGAGATAGCGATTGAGGCGCTGGGGTTGGTTGGAATTGGATTGGGGAGATTGTAGGGGATTTTCCAGCATTTCGATGGAGCAACGAACACAAAATCTGTTGCAAGTTACATTTTCTGCTTGTGGAGGAGGGCCAAGCATTTGGGGTCAATTTTGGAGTGTCAAATCTAGGACAAACCCTTTTTAGGTTTATTGAGAGGAGGCTAAGATTAATTTGGTACAATTTTCTAGGCAGATTTGAGGGGTCAAATAGGGGTCCCAACTTAGCTAGTAGCTAGAGGAGCTAGGGGGAATTAGGCTGAAATTCCGAGGTCAACATTTGGCCAATTCTTTTGTGGATTTTTGTGGGTTATTGGTGGAGAGTCTGGGGTTAATTTCTTGGAATCTTTGTGCATCGGAGGAGGCCCTAAAAACTATTATTTGTAGCTAGCTGTGCAGTTTTCACTGGGATAACGCGAAGATTATTGTGGACAACCACATTGCATGTTAGAGCAATTGTTTTCATCACCTGGATATTGTTAGCTTGCATTGAGCAAGCCCAGGTGCATGCTTTTCGATTTAATTTTTGTACCCAACAATTATATCAATAAAATGGCTAAGGTCAGCGCAACTTATGGAGATTTCTGGTTGTTTAATGTGCTGTAAATTTTTGTATGTGTTTTTACTATGTTTGCTTTGTTTATCATTGTAAATTGCTATTAGGAATATTACATTCCGACACTCGCTCTGGGGTTTTTGGCTGCTCGCACTGGCTATTTGACCTCTTTGCAGAATAATTTCGGCCTCCCTCTTTCTGTCACTCTGACACTTGAAAACTGTTGGGAAACTCCTCTAGAATTCTCTTTGTTGTTCCCACAATCAGTGACACTTTCTTTCTCTGGCTCGAACTCACTTTTTTGCTGAATCTCTTCAACTGGATAGCTCGATTTGCCAAGGAACTCACTCCCCTCTTGTGTCATACCTCTCTCTATCTCCATCCCATTGATTTTCTCCTATAATCTCTCATTGGAGCTTGAATGACCATGGTTAGATCCCCATCAATGGCTAACATCATCTTAGATTTGATCCATGTGAGTCTTTATAGCATACTCGACTCTCCTTATTAATGCCCATTAATTAATCAATTCTCCTAAGTGAGACATTTTCTAATTATTGATCAATCAATTTAATTAAGGCATTTCACAAGATTATCTTGCGACACCTTTTATGGGTTTTGGAGATCTCGTTTTCTTTAGTCTCTTAGACATAAATCGAGACTAAAACACTTGTCCATTATTACCAAAATCTAACATTTAGGGTACAAGTATTGATCTCATGGGTCTCCTGGTGAAAGATAATCCTATTGATTGCTCCAAATGAGAGTACTGGCAATGGTGCTAACCCTCCCATATTTGAAGGGTGAGACAAACCTCCTCTAGGCCTTGGATCAACGACCAAACCGTGTGTACACTGCTAATACGACTAGGGGCAATGCTGGTCCAAGTGCATCACCCTGCTAGATTGTGTGGTAACATGGACCATAGCCATGACAAAGTCCTGTTCACAAATTTCATTTAGACTTGGATGATCATGGAGGGAGTCCGACTGAAAATTGACAACAACTCCTCAAGGAGGAGGTAAAAATCCCCATGATAACAATAGGGTTTGAATGGAATTTGCAACGCTCAGTTCACTACAGGTGCAACAACACAATGAAGTGGAGACGGTGGGGCTTGATAAGGTAGTTATCCTAAGTTATAACTATTACCCCATCCAATCTTCACTGTTGATTACTCAAAACATAATCTCCACCATTAGAACCTCTAGCTGGATAGAGTCCATGTGGGCATTGTGGACCCCAAGCCACCCATACCTCATTCATGTGAAGCTCCCCTATTTGTCAACTGTCGTGGATGGGGAGTGCAAAATCACACACACACACACATATATGTGTATAAGTATTACCCCTATGCCATACAAACCTGTGGTGGACACAAAATAAACCAAAGGGAAGTTCATTACAATGTTGGTGATATATAATCTTTGAAAGTTAAGAGTATTATGCCAATTCGATAATGAAAGGGATGAATATAGACATGAAGGTCAAAGGTAAGGCCTACCGTGATGATATAGAGTCTATAATTTGATAAAGGTAAACATATATGTATCTAGGTTTAGATATGTGTATATGTGAAGGGGATAAAAAGAGCAGGTCCATGTAGTTATGAGAGATAATCTTGGAAACTATAGTTTAAAAAAAGAAGAAAACAAGTCTTGGTACAGCAGGTTCCCTCCGGAATTCAACTTAAACAAAGTTAGCAAGTGTGTGAAATTTGTGTATAAACATTTCATAATGAAATCTCAAGGGAACAAAATAGAGGCAACAAATGGTATTACAAAAATAACACATGATCAAGTAGTTCATGTTCCCCACCACTAGTGGGTGACCCCCACAGCGAAATTTTCTCCCAGATTTGTTTACAGCCGACAGCGAACAACCCCTTGCCAACCACTTGATAGCTTTGATGTGCTACTTTTCTCCACCACTTGAGCCAACCATTGTGTACCCTTGCTCATTTGTCATGATCATATGTTTAGAGGTGGGTCATGTAATCCCAAAGGTATGATTTTTCATTATGTAATTGGGTGTCTATGCTTGTCTTTCTTGGGCACACTTGGGCATGGATTATTGGGTGACTTGGAAGAAGGAAGGACTTTGACTGTACTCTCGTTCCCTTACCTTAACTGGGGGTTAATCCTGAATCCTAGTCCCGTGGAATCTCCTTTATTGGCTATTAGCTTTAGGAGTGGCACTACATGGGAAACCTTGATTTTGGTTTTGTGGTCTCACTTCCTGATACCATGTGTCTCACTCCCCTCATCTCATTACAAGCCCTTTTCTCATTTTCCCTATTTGGGTCCACATTTGTGCATTGGGTCTACAAAGTGTTAGCCTCCCCTTCCCCTTGTACAAAACTTAGGTTAGGCCTGGAAGGATGTCTTGGAGGTTGATGCAACTAAAAAAAAGATAAAAGCATAATATGGCTAGATACAACAGGAAATGTACCACAAAATGCAAAAGATGGTTGGGACAATAAAATTTTGGCACGTGGGCAAAAGCTAAACATGAGCTCCACCCCCTATCATTATGGCCATCACCCTGGTGCCTAGGGCCCCTACGAGTGCCCCTTGCATTATTAAGGAATCCATGAATGTCCCAACCTCTAGTGGGCGATGAACTACCCCACCTTGAGGGGGTAATCACTACTATATCTTACGAGTCATGCTCTCATCCCCTTGAGCCTCGAGCAATAAAATGAAGAAAAAGAAATCAAAGGAAAAATGCATATGAAAAAGGGTTAAAAAACAAAGGCCGATGTCTCTTATGTACCACGATTGCTCCCTCATACATTCATATACCCAAGGTATGGGCCCTCCTCATCATTGCTCCCCTTGTACCATGGCATGTGGCTTGGAGCCTTCCCTTTGTCCCCACTCCGTTCCATCATTATTTCACATGGCACCTACCATTTGAAATGTGTACCTTGGACCTGTCATTCCCTTGGAGGTTGAAACTTGAAACCACCTAATAGGGTCCTTCATTAACCTCTCCTACCAAGGAATGTAACGCTAGTACATGTTCAAAGCCTCAAATTTGGAAGGGAAACCCACTATGAAGTTCTCACTTTTGCCTTTGATTAATTAGCTTATTTACTCAATTGCACTAATGAATCATTGTATTGGAGGGTGAAGAGACACTTTGGACCTTATACAAGATTGTAGGTGGGTTTTCATCTTGGACTTGGCCTCCCTATACGGGGTCCAAGTCCTCCAGAGGATGACAATGACATTTGTAGGGGGAGCATTGAGAGCCATGGACCTTCATTCACACAGAGCATTGATTGCCACACCATGGGCCTCCATTCATGCAGAGCATTGATTGCCACACCATGGGCTTCTTCAACACCACCATTTGCTTGTTCATGCCCTCACTATTCAGAGATGATGATGTACTTGGATGACGTTTCCCCAACCGACAACATGTTGCACTTGACACTTGGCATCTGATCCAAGGCCCAGACATGTGTCATCTTCTAGCGCTGATTGATGGAGCGTCGACTTGATTTTGAGACGCTTGGAGACTCATGACATCCATTTGGATCCCACAAAGGCCAAATAGGGGTCTGGAGCAATGTTATTAGAACCAAACCAGTGATCGAACCGAAAAACCTTGTGGACGGGGAACCGGTAAAAAACGGGAAAAAAGCCAGTTTACCAAAAACATATAAAATATTCATATTTTAAAGAAAAAGTGTGTA
>APFE031058330.1:49384-72984 GCA_000404065.3 Pinus taeda
TTTTTTTTTAAAATGCAAATAAAAAAGCAAAATCAAAATCATAAAAATTGAAACAATGTAAAATAAAATCAAATAAAAAATATAAAAGCCAGAACAAAAATTGAATTTAAAAAAAATGAATCTAATTAAAGTTTCATTTAAATGAAATCGAAATTTTTAATAGGAAGAACTAAACCTATAACCCTAATCATGAATACAAGAAAAAAACAAATGAAACCTAAAAATAAAAATCGAATGTGTTTTGAGTATGCAAGTTTGGAATGCCGACAGCGAGAGAAGGAGGTCTGCTCAATGGTGGAAGGGAGAGATCGAAACAGGTGACGGATAAAGGGTGGATGCTGGAGAAGGAGCTCACGTGGAGAGCTGGAAGGTGATGAGCAGAGACAACAAAATGCACAGAGGGTAGGTAGCAAGGGTCGCGAAACAACGATGAGGGAAAGGAGTTGGACGGAGGATGTGGGCTGGCAGAGGGAGAGATGACAGAAGGGTTATAGTTGCGCATTTGAGGAGCAACGAAGGCAACACAAAGAAATGGAGAGAAGAGGTTGCAGATTGCAGTGCAAAGGGACTCACGCATGAAGGTAGGGATGAGGAATGGACGTGGGGGTTTTTTGCAGCTCGATGGAGGAGAGGGTTGCAGACAGGTAGCGAAACGACGCAGAGAGAAACGGAAATGGCAACATAGAGGAGGGTTTGGGCAGAGGATAAAGGAATCTGAAATTTTTCAGAAAACTCCAAAACGTAGATAGTAAAAGAAATATTTTCAAAATTTTCTGGAGGGGAAAATGAAACAAACAGAAAGGAAAATGGTAGCCCAATAAAACCCTTAAAAGTTTCCTAGAAATTTTTGATTAAAATGGTATACTTTTGCTTCAGACTTATTAGTGAACCCTTATAAAAAAAATCCCAGTTTTAATTTTTTTTTCAAACCCTTGGACTACAAAAAGTTGAATAATATCCTTGCAAAAATGATTTTGAGGCCAGATAATATCCTCCAGGGCCTAGATCTGGCTTCAAATCAAACTTCTCTTTCAGACCTGCAACCTGTACCTCAAAACCAAAAACACTCAGGACCTAGATATACAAAATAAATAAATAAGTCCTCAGAAACCCAAGTTAGAAAGCCAATTTTTTTTTACAGATCTATGCACAAGAATGGTAGATCTAAGTATTAGGGGTTTACGCAGTGCATTATATTAGATATCATTTTGGGATTCAACTGCGTTAAGTAAGTCATTCACGTATGACCATTTCCATGAGAGGTAGTCGTAACTCACAAATTTCTCATGATTTTTGAATAGTTCACTTAGCACTCATTACATCGGGTGATGCTCACAGGGGTGGAGAAGTGGGATTGAAACTAGTGAAATGAATCACATAGTGTCAATCATCACTTCCGGGGCTTGCATCCAGTAACCAGGACTTCCCGGGAGGTCACCCATCCTAGATCGGCTCTGGCTCAAGCACGCTTAACTATGGAGTTTTCCCCACAATCAAGCCCACTTAGCTTGCTACCCCATTTGCAAAACCTTAGCAAAGTATTGTGCCTCATGAAACCATTCAAGTAGAGATCCCCTTCACTCTTTTTGAAATTTAAGTATTAGGGGTTTACGTAGTGCAATTATATTAGATATCATTTTGGGGATTCAGACTGCGTTAAGTAAAGTCATTCACGATGAACCATTTCCAGAGAGGTATCGTAACTCACTAATTTTCTCATGATTTTTTGAATAGTTCACTTAGCACTCATTACCATCAGATGATGCTTAACAGGGGCGAAAAAGTGGGATTGAAACTACTAATGAATCACGTAGCCGTCAATCATCACTTCCGGGGCTTGCACCCGATAACCAGGACCTTCTTGGGAGGTCACCCATCCTAACGCCTCTGGCTCAAGCACGCTTAACTGTGGAGTTTTCCCCACAATCAAGCCCACTTAGCTTGCTACCCCATTTGCAAAACCTTAGCAAGTATTGTGCCTCGTGAACCATTCAAGTAGAGATCCCTTCTCTCTTTTTGAATTTAAGTATTAGGGTTAGTGTAAATAAGTGGCAATGGAGGGAAAAGACTTCATGGCCCAATGCCATGATCAGGGGATTAGCTAATGGGAGTCTACATCGTGAGTGTATAGTTGTAATAGAGGGAATAATTGTGGGTGCATGAGTTACCCTGCTCGACCAGTGTTTTCCACCCCTCTTACACGCCTTTTATTTCTTCTTGATAATGCCTTGTACTATGGTGCATAGCTCAAGGATTAGAGCTTGCTTTGTCTAACATAACATTTAATTTACCCCTTGTGATGAGGAAGTTTATCGTGTTGATTTGGGGTAGCATTAGATGTGCTCTAGGCTTGAAATTTTGCAAGGAGGCTTGGGCACATGTATTCCAAAGAACCCATAGAACGTTTTGGGAAATTCCACCCAGAGACAATTTTATTAGAATAATTAATTTTTTTTAATGGGACCCTAAGTCTAAACTTAGGAAATTAAAAATATTAATGGGTATTAATCTAATTGTGGGTGTAACTTTTAAAAGAAGACGAGGATCAAGCTAAAATGATCTTAGCCATTGAATAGCTTTTAATCTGGGCTATTGAATGTCAACGTGAAGATTATTTAAGGGAGCTTGAGGGTTATTTGGAAAACACACCAAGAGATCAAGAGATCGAATTTCTGAAGTGAGATATTCTCAGGAGGAAATTCTGATCTAGGAGATTTCTTGCAGAGGGGTAGTGAGTATCTGGAAGAAGGAAGTTTTCTTGGGCTGGAGAGTACGAGGCAAAGAGAGGGTAGAACGACGTCCAGAGAGAGGCAGACACTGACCCACACAGAGCTAATGCAATTGTAGCTCAGGCCTTGGAGGGAGATTGAATTCTTGCTGAGGAAATCGAGTTTTAGTAATCGGGAGCTGGGGTGTGAGATCGAGAGGCAGAAATTTGGATTTTCTAGGTAGCAAAGGGTCCAAAGAAGGAGCAACGTGATACCCAACAGGGGTGATGTAGGAACTATGTGGGAGTGATGCAGTTATGTGCAGAGGGTACGCAGAGGCTCTAGTTTAGTGTGATCAGATTCAAATTCTCCCAGTGACAGGGTGAGATCATTTCACCATTCATTTTGTCCAGTTTCTCTCTGTATTAGATTGCTAGTTGAGCATCCAAGAATTGTACTAAGATTTTCTCTTGCATAATAATAAAACCCTCAGATCTGCTGCATCAGTTTTCCCACATTGGGTTTTTCGGGGACATTTGTCCAAAAATAACGGTGTCAATTGTGTTTTTTCTTTCTTGTTCAGTTTCTTGTTTCTGCATATAATTTAATTAAGTTAAGGCTGTAGTGTATGTATTACGATATTTCCTGTAGGAAACTGCAAGTAAGTTGTTTAAAGGAATATAACAAATAATAGTAATATCATCAGTTGCTGCATTAGGGATTCTGGTTGAGGAATTTTCACATATTGCTCATATGGGTTGGGGCATGCAAGGGTTCCTTTCAGTGAGGGGCATCAAGTGCTCATGAAATGGATGATGGCTAATGAACATGGTAGAGCTCATGTTAGGGTTTTTCCCATAAATTAACTTATGTCCCTACTATCTTTTGCATTATGACTTTCTTTTTCTTTCATTATAGCCATATTATGATTTTCCATTCTTTTTGCTACATCAAGCTCCAAGTCAATGTTTCCCCGCCTACTCAAGGATGTGGATAAAAGGGTGCCACATCCCACTGAACCATTGACAAGTTAGACCTGAAGGATGGGGATGGTATATAAAGGGCTTCTAATGTGGCATGGAAAGTGTTAGCTATGGTGTAAGGGAGAATGAACATACTACATCAATCTAAGATTTCCAAGTAGTGCCCCTCCTATAACCCTAAGGCCTCAAGAGAGGTCCCACTAGAGTAGGGTCAAAGATTAACACCCCTAGTAAGGTGAGAGAACACACTTGCAATCAAGATCTGTCAGTCTTCTAGATCACCCCTTTATCCATACTAAATGCGCAAAACATAAAGTATAAGCACCTGATTGCAAAATGATCAAAGTACCTGTTGAGTAGCAACCCACCTGCATTCAAGTGGAATGCCAGATGGTGAGAGGTGCATGGCTTATGCAAATAGCAAAGGCATATGGCCTATCATCATCGAGAAGTGAATGTTATGGGTTGTTGGCTAGCTAGTTGTCAAATATAGGAGAAACGTTTTCTCCTATGGGGTTACCCATTTTGGTGGGTAACATGGCCACAACTAAATGAAAATGAAAAATGCAAGGATGGATGGGACTAACAAGCACATGGGTAAATTCCTAGCTTGAGCTCTACTCCCCTCATTAGAGATCGCCTAGTTCCTAATCATCTCATGCTCTATCTAAATGAAAGGAACGCATGATTTCCTAACTTGATTGAGCAATAAAGTGTTACATCTTTAATGGGTATTTGAAAAGTATACAACAATCAAGTCATTGAATCTATGCAAGAAAGTAAAGAAAATATTTGAAGTGAAAGGCATGTTAGAGGGTTGGAATAAGTGGGTTGAGGAAAGGGGTAACTCAGGCCTCTACAATTGCTCCCTCTCATCATCATTATACTCAAGATTGTGTACCTCCTTCATTTTGCAATATGATTCTGACATCTTACTTGAATTTTTTTCCATTACCCCACATTTAGCACATGCACCTATGGATTGATGGGCCTGCCTAGGAGCCGTCTCTCCACTTGTGGTTTTGAAACACCTAATAGGGCTAACTGCTTAATCATTCCTAACAAAAATGTGGTAGCTTGGTTACAAATCATCAGCGAGAAAGAAATTTGAAGGCAAGGTTTGTGTGAAGTCGCTGTCTCTCCACTTGGGGGTTTGAAACACCTAATAGGGATACTTGCTTAATCACTCCTAACACAATTGTAGTAGCTTGGTTATAGACCATCAACTAGAAAGAAATTTGAGGGCAAGGTTTTTGTGAAGTATTTTTGTGCCCCTAGCCTTGATTATGGTCCATTATGATACTTTGATGGTTTCTTTATCTAATGATGTTAATCTCGCTTGATCTTGAGGGTGTGTTTTAGTTGGTTCATCACATTTACATTAGATGTACCTTGAGGGATGGCTTGACACCTTTCCAACATAGTTAAGAGGATGTCTAGCCCAATGATGTGAGCACATATGACATTGCAACCCAAATATTGCCCCTCGAGAGATTATCATTGGACTTTGAGAAGCCTCCATATGGATCTGTGGCCCCTTATGCACATCTGGATGTTGAAAGGTTGAGCTAGGAAGCTAGGATGTTAGCTTGATTGATGATGTGCCTAGATGACCTAGGATGCCACCATGCTGGCTTTAAACCAACTCAATGGGCATTGCCTTGTTCTAGAGCCCATATGATGGTGGAGATTAGTTGGGATACCTTGCGAGGGCCGCGACACTTACTTTTGAGGCTAACACTTTGTCTCAGGATTTTCACATCACTCGTGCATGCCATAGGAGGGTGTTGCAATCTTTCTTGGTCATGACATCTTGGTTGAGGAGATGTTACTTGGAGATGCACCCATTCACTTTGATGATGTCCCTTGGAGTGAGGAGCACGTTTAGATCTACTTTGTCACTATTCTTAATGGAGGTGATTGTTTTTGGAGGATGACATCACATTGTAGCTAATTCTCTCATACATGTGGAGAATTCATGTCATTTTATTCTGATTTATCATTTTGTAAAGCTATCTTCAGGTTGGCTTGTGACCTATTAGCCTTGTTGAACACTTTTAAGCAAAGATTTAGGGATTTTTCATTGTCAGTTAACAAAAAATGACTTGGTTGTGCTCATATAGATAAAGGGGAGTCATTTTCCTTGGATCATCATCACACACATTAATCATTCTCCTCTTGAGTAAATGTTCACTACTATTTCTCTTTCTCTTGGACACAATTATTGCATGTAGAGACCTTCTTGTGGATTGATGAAGTGATTCTTGTTTGAGTGGTGTAAGTTTAATGCGATCTTCTTTCATTTGTATGAAATTTATAAAATTAGGGTTTATCTTGAGGCATTATAAAAATTGCAACATCTTTGATGAACTCTTGTTTCAATATGTTTATGCAAAATTTGCCTTCAAGAATCCATTAGAGGAACATGCTTCATGCATCCTTTGACCTGAAATCTCCTATAAATGAAAATCACTAGGGTTTCCATGTGAAGCAAGTTGTCTTCCACCCTTCTTCATCCGAGGTCATCCGATCTTGATCATGTCCTAATTGACTCCATTGCCCAATTGAATGAAGACACTAGTCTTGTTGGGTCGATCACTCTAAATTTCCTCTTTTCTTTATTTCATGGTATCTAGGGTTAGGGTTTGGTATAAATCTGCATTTAATAGCAATTTTGCACCTATATGTTATTTTCCTTTTGGTAGGAATTGTGTTCGTTATGTTCAAAATGAAAAATATATCATTTATTGCATATTTTACCACTAAAAATAAGGATGACGTTTTGTTATTTACTACTGTTTTGTGCATTTTGAGCCATTAAAAGCTGCTTGCTAACCTATCCCTTGCTCACCTCTTCCAGTAGCCCCAAGCCTTTGTCGAGATCATCTTTTATAGGTTATTCTTGGTTATATGGTTTTGCATGCTGTATATCCACATATCATTGAAACTCTAACTTATAACAGCCTTCCTTTAGTTTATTGTGGTTGGTGGAAAGAGTACTTGTACATCTATAATCTTATACTGGCATCCAAGGCTTCACCGGAACCTTCTTGCATAACCATTAGACTCTTGTCAGCCTTGAACCTTCCTTTATTGAAGATATTTCAAGGTTATTTATTTGCAAGCTCCTTGGAGAGTTGTTTGGATTGGAACCCTAGTCAATCAACATCTATGTCTTTCCACGGAAGGCTCCCTTGTAGGGATAATATTTGACCACAAAGTAGCAGGAGAGAGGCTGCTGAGGTGTCAATGGTGGTTAATCCTTTTGTTGTCATAAGACCTAGGTTGCCTTATAGGGTTTTACACTAGGCCTGCTAGATTTTGTGGTAATAGGTACACTGCCCCAGCAATGGGGATTTTCGACGCCATAGTTGGTGTCTAGTTGTGGAATGCCTTCATAATGTGTGATGAAATTCTTTCATTTTTAACAAAGTGTTAATTTTTATTTCAAACTCAATCGTGGTTGTTGCTACAATAGTTCACCTATATTTCTACATGATATCATGGTCTCTAGCTATATGCTATATTGTCAGTGTCAGAGATAGTATTTTTTATTTATTTGTGTTTATGTCTACTGATATTGCAATGTTTTTATCCTACAGGAGGAGTACTCTTTACATTTACTATTTTGACTACACGTTCCTCTAAGGCATTGGCGTGGCTTCATGGTAAGAAATGGTTGCTTCTATAAGCATCAAAATCTCTATTGCTATTGTATTGTAAGCTTGGTCGGTGGATGTTTCTGTTACTTGATAGTTACATTTTTTTTTAGTTAACCAGAATTGGAGTATATTATATATATATATATTTTTATTTTTTATTCTTTTGTATCTAGGCTGAGCCAGGCCAGGGCCAACCCCTATATAGGACGTAAGAAGTACTGATCACCCACAGTAGGATGCTTATCCCAGGATGGTGCAAGGCTCGGTCAAGCCTGGACGCCCTTTGGGAAGTTTAATTCCCCCAAAGTGGCTTCCTTCCTCAACCCCTCTCCATGGGGTTTGAACCTGTGACCTGGCTGATGCAAAGCTGCTATGGGAAAGCTTACAAAGGAGTTTATATGGAAGTCTAGACAAAACTTACAACTTTGACAGACTGCATAAGGAATTGGTAGTTGATTATGGCTGCTACATTCCAAATTTTAAGCCAGGTATACTACTTGTAGTAAACCCCTAAAAACCAGACAAGTTAGAAGACAAACAGACTAACTAAAAACTGCTAGCAGGCTGCTTCCTCGTGTTCTCCTTTAGAATGGAGAGAGTTTTGCTGGTCTGCTTACATAGCCTCTTTTGATTGATGCACTGCCTCTTTGTCCTCTTTGGGTTCACCTTGAGCTGAGTTGATGGAAACTTGATGATTTGTTACTGTAGATAGGGATTCCTTTTGAAGGATTAGAATCAGATCATGAAGCATGTTGCATTTCTCTTCGAGCACATCCATTCTTTGTTTTTGTTGCACTAGAAGATTCATAAAATTTTCATTCTGACTGACACATTGCTGTTCATTATAAGCTATCTTGAGTGAAAACGAGTGCAGAGCTATGCTGTTGGCATTAAGGTTGTCATCATGCTGGTAAAGGATCCATAGGATTTACTGGAGGTCCCTAGTATACATAATAGCCCAGATTTTTAAAAGCAACCTGGCATCCACCCTTCATTGGAACTAACCCAGAAACTTTTCAAGTGAAAGACAGGACCGAGAGGCAGGGGAACAATCTTCCCAGTCCCAATCTGCCAATCCGGCCACTGAGAATCAAGAGGCAAGACCTTAGCCAGGGTTTAATGCCCATTAAATCGCTGAAAAGAGCACCCGAAAAACCACACCACTTAATTGGCAGCTGAAATATGACAAATTTCCTTACCAGATTTGCTTGATGGACGTAGAGCTTCCAATTATTCTTGGAAATGGAGGGAACTTTTTGACATGCTCCAAAGAACACCATGACGTTCAATCAAGGGGAATGGCCTAGATGTGAATAATAACCATGAACTAAAAGCAGCAATCAGGAACCAAAACCCACAGTGGAATTCACGGACCAAACCACATTCCTGTTATCCCACCTCACATAAGAGTTTCCATGGTGTGTGGAATATAAACCAAAGTGAGGATTAATTCTCTCATGCCATAGACCAGATCCTGTGTCCTTGCAAATCCAGTACATGCGCTTGGAAACACCTGTTAATGTTCAGATATTTGGTTAGTAAATGAGGTGCAACATGGTGCTAATTTTGAGAGGATCACAAACATCAGTGGATAAATGAAAAATATGGCTCCCATTTTTAGCCAAAGCCCCTTAACCTAGGGAGGATGTTCCATTTGTTAGGCAATTTGATTCAGTGTTAAAGTCCCTTAGCATGTGATAGAATGAGACCCTGACTGTGGAGTGAAAAGCTTTGTTGACTTTTGCAAAGATAGAAGCATGCCTGCTATCTTTCAGAATTGTTTTATGAACCAATGCTTTGATGATCGCTCTGGAGTCTCCAGTTATGCTCAATGTGTCTATGTTGGATCTGATGACTATCTGAAGAGTTTGGAGGGGTCCGTAAGCTTTAGCTTAGTTGTTTGATGCAATTCTAAGACCCCAAGAAAAAGTAATTTTCTTTGTTCCTTGGGGATAAAAAATGACCGCACCCATTCCTAACAGCCCTCGATAGTTACAAAATTTACCTCTGTAGTGTCCTCTAGAATAGTTTGTTATTGTGACAAAGTCATAAATTGATATATCACAAAGTGAGATGTTTATTTGAAATTTCTTGCATAGAAGTGATATTGGAATATTTATAACGTCTTTATAATAAATCTATCGAAATAATAAATGGTAGGTTTAGTGATTATTTTGTACAATACTTTATTATTTATAAAATTCTCATTAGATAAATCAGTTTTAATTCTCATAATAAAATTCTGTTGCACATTAGCTATGGAATTTATAGCGCAGTTTAGTGTCGAAGTTGTAGTTAATTTATCATGATGTTCTTTAGAGGCTATAACAGTTGGCGTTAATCATACAGCAGATAAAACAGATTTTAGTCTCCACCTTTCTGCACTTACAGACAAGATAAGAAAGAGATAGGTATAGTGGCAAGAGTGTAATGCATGCCTACATATTCATTTATAGTACTGTGATGCTGAACTCATGCATTGTTTGTGTAATGAAAATTCTGATTTTTACAATTTTGTTTTGATGTCCTTGAAAAATATTATTCAAAGCACGTTTATGAAAAGTGTCAGTTTGCAGTGCACTTACTCAAACTCTACAAGGCAGTGGTGATAAGTTCTTTTGCTAGAACCCTTGAATTAGAGAGTACATGGGCCTGTTATCCACCAAAATTGGGTGACCCTTAGGAGAAACTTTTCTCCTATTCATCTTTTACAGCCGGGAGCCAACAGCCCTTAAGAGCCACTAGTAGCCTATGATGATGTGCCATTCATATGTTCGCCACCTGCATCAATCATACGTTTTGTCACCCATTTGCCAAGAGCACATGTTGGGAGGGGGGCTTCTGATCAAAACATACTTATATTCATTTTGCAATTGGGTGCTTACGTTTATTTGTATTTTGGCATTTTGACATGGATTATAGGGTAACTTGGAAGGAAGAAAGGTCTTGTCTATGATCTTGTCCCTGCACCTTAAATGGGGTGTTAATTTTCAATCCTAGTCTAGTGGGACCTCCCCTAACTGTCCAACTAGTATAGGAGGGACACTAGTTGGGAAAGCCATGATTGAGATAGCGTAGCCCCATCTCTCTCTATTCCATACTTATGACTTTCCATCTTATATTACAAGAGCCTTTTCCACTTCTATCTTCGGGTTCAATTTACCACTGGTTAATTGGGATCTGGCACCCGCATATCCTCATACTTGGGTAGGGCCTGGAAATGTACCCTGGGAGGTTGATGTAGTTAAAGAAACAGAAATAGCATATGATGGCCACAAGAAAAAGCAAAAGAAAAATCAAAATGCAAAAGATGGCTAGAACATTCAAATTAGCATGTGTGCAAAAGCCACGCATGAGGTTTTCCTCTCTCATATGGCCATCAGCAGGTACCTGGGCCAATGTTTCCCTTTCTCATAGAAGACAAGGAACCATTGCATGTTAGTTTTTTGTAGTATCAGACAAGTGTTCTAGTTTCAATTTGAGTCAAAGAGACTAAGTAACACAAGATCTTCAAAACCCATCAAAGGTTTTGCGAGATAAGCTTGCTGTTGATTTGGGGTAGCATCGGATGTGCTCTAACTATGAAAATTGGTGGAGAGGCTAAAGTACATGAGATCTCCAAGATCCAGAAATGGACTGGGCAGATTCTAACCAGTTTTGGAGATATTAAAATAATTAATATTTCTAATGGAGTTCTTAAGTCTAAACTTAGGAAAAATAAAATATTATTGGGTATTAATATAAAACTAGGTTAGAAGGTTCCAAAAGTCATGGATTAAGCCAAATCTAATCTTAGCCGTTGATTAGAGATTTAATCTTAGTTGCTGAAGGACCAATGAAAAAAGTATAAGAAGAGGCTTGAGGGTCAGTTGGAGAATACGCCAGAGTGATCAATCATTCATTTTGCTAGAGTAGGGTTGCTAAGCAAAGTTGAATCAATGATCAGCAAGGAGGGGCAGTGAGTACGAGGCAGAGAGGCAGGGACAATACTGGGAGACTAGCATAGAAGCAGAGAGAGCGAGAGCAACAGTCAGTCCAAGCTACTCAGAGCCCAAAGAGACTGCGCCATCCATGCAGAGGACAGAGGGAGTGATGTAGAGGCTCTCAGAGGCTGCGCAATGCCTCTGAGGGCTGACGCAGAGGGCCCTCGGGTTGACGCAGGAGGCCAAAAGGGCCAGTGCTAAGCTTCAGTTGTGTCGGAGAGGGTTTCGTGGGACAGGTTTTCTGAATACCTGTTTCCGGATATAGAGGTATTGCTGCCGTGTATTTTTCTCTGTTGTGTGAGTCAGATTAGGCACCCTGTTGTACTCAGAGAGATTGCATAATAATATAACCCTCAGAATAGCTGCACCAGTTTTCCCACATTGGGTTTTTCCGGGGACATTTGTCCAAAAATAACAGTGCCACTTGTGTGCTTGTTTTCTTTCAGTTGATGATCTGTATATGTTGTGACTGTATTGTGTTTATTTCGATATTTAAATGTATTAAATAACTTGTTCGAATTTAAATAAGCAGAAGAAATAAACCCGTGGCATATAGATTAATTTTCTAATGGATAGACTTAGAAAATTCAACACAGTATCAGAGCGTGGTTGTAGATCACAGGAAAACTGAAGGCATCGACTTAGTAGAGCATTTGCAGCAGAAAGTGGTAGAGGAAGGAGTGACGCAAAATGACTGTGTCATCAGTCTGGGTCAAAGAGAGGCCAACGCAGAGGTTGACAGAGGCAGAATCAGGCTCATGCAGAGGCTAGGAGGCTTGATGCAGTTGGCTGAGGGAGCTGATTTGTCGATGTTGGGATTGCGCAGAGCCAAGTGGCTCAATCCTTAAGTTTCTAGGGCATAGGAGGCTATGGGTAGTTTGCGAGAGCGAAGCTGGTGGGGTACTGTGGTCAGAATAGTACCTAGTAGGGCAAGACCAAGGTAGAGGGAGTTGCTGTCGAGGCAGATTTCTAGCCAAGGAATCCAGATCAGTGTGGCAGTTGCACAGACGATCGCGGAGGGACAACTTGACGTTGGTAGAAGGATTTCCAGGAGGGAAATCAGGACTCAAAGGGAGTCCAGAAGAGAACTTCTAGACGAGAATTAGAGAGACTCAGCAGGATTTGAACAGAGGACTTTTAGGAGAGAAGTAGAGAGAGAGACTCGGAGGAGTCAACAGAAGAGCAACGAGATGGCCGTGAATGGGCTGAGAGATCAGGACAAGCTGGACGGAGCGTCCAACTTTGTGGTCTGGAAGGCCAAGATCTTGTCCATTGACATTCTAGAAAGACATCGCATCAAGGGCTTCGTCTTGAGAGTGATAGCTATCCTAGTTGACCCAGTAGCTAATGAAAGGTACGAGGAGGCAATGGCTAAGTTCATCATCCTTGATGGGGTCAAGAATCATGTGGTACCACATATTGTCGAGAAGGAAACGACAAAGGAGATGTGGGACGCCTTGAAGACATTATACCAACATACTTCCATGCAGAGGAAGATACTCTTGGAGAATCAGCTAATGGCATACCAGATGTAGAAGGGAGAGAAGATAGATGTCTTCCTCGGTCGGTCGAAGGAGATCTGTGACCAACTAACTTCCATAGGGGACACGCCAGATGAGGAATTAATGTGAGGACCGCACTTAATGTAGTTTCCAAGGATTGGGATGTATTTGACCAGAGCATACTAGGCAGGACGAGTCTTCCGAATTGGGAAGCACTGTGGGTGACTCTTCATCAAGAAGAGATCAGACGACTGACCAAGGCGGGGAGTAGCGGCAAAGGGGTCAGGATCAAGAAGGAGTAAGAAGAGTATGCGACTCTAGCATCTGTGGGAAAGCAAGAGAAGAGGAAGAAGAAGTACCTCTCCAAGGTCAAGTGCTTCCATTGTGGGGAACTGGGTCATTTTGCGAACCAGTGTCTAAGGAAGAAGAGTAAAGGAGAGGCTTTTGACTCTAGGGCAGTGCCAACGAAGGTGGAGAAAGAAGTTGAGGAGGATGACAATTGTGCCATGAGTGCTCATGTGCCACTTGAGAAGAAGTGGGGAGACATCGAGCTGTAGTCAGGAGGACTACAGGCGATGAGGGGCAGGATCCTTGAGGTACCCAACCTCTTGGATTATACCTTGCTACGGGAGCCTCGAAGAGGAGAAGCAGGACTGGCGGGTATCGGTAGAGACGGAAGCAGATGGAGCGGCAGAGAGTGCTACATTGCAGGAGTCTCGGGACAACGCGAGGCTAGCAGGCAACAACAGTGCGAGAGGCACGGGAGTGTTGCACCAGTGCAGGATGGCACAGAGAGGTGTGCAACGGTGTGAGATGCAGGGAGTTGTTGCAGCAGCGCACAGGTCAGTAGAGGGAGCACTTGTTAGCGGAAGAGGGAACTTTAGCATCAGGAGTGTTTCTAGCTTGACAGGGATGTTAGAAGTTGGGTGGATCGGTTACCTCTCAGTAACTGAGTTGCAGTGCAGTAGCAGTATGCAACATGATGAGAGGGGATGCAGTGCTGGGAGGATGGATCAGCAGTAGCACAAATGCAGAGGGAGCAGCCGTATAGATGCAACAATGGCAGTGGCATGGCAATGGGCAATAGTACAGGATGCAACAGTGCATAGGATGTTGGGCGAGGAGGCCTAACATCAACACAGGGACCAATGCAGATAATTAGTGTGATACTCAGTGTGGAGTATTATTAGAGCACAATCTTCGCTAAGAGGGAGTGTTGATTTGGGGTAGCATCAGATGCGCTCTAGCCATGAAAATTGGTGGAGAGGCCAAAGCACATGAGATCTCTAAGACCCAGAAATGGTTTGGGCAAATTCTAACCGGTTTTGGAGATATTAAAATAATTAATATTTTTAATGGAGTTCCTAAGTCTAACTTAAGAAAAATAAAATATTAATTGGTATTAATATAAAACTGGGTTAGAAGGTTCCAAAAGTCATGGATCAAACCAAATCTAATTTAGCTATTGATTAGAGATTTAATCTCGGCTGTTGAAGGACAAACAAGAAAAGTACAAGAAGAGGCTTGAGGGCCAGTTGGAGAATACACCAGAGTGATCAATCATTCATTTTGCTAGAGCGGGGTTGGTAAGCAAAGTTGAATCAGTGATCAACAGAGAGGGGTAGTGAGTACGAGGCAGAGAGGTAGGGACAATACTAGGAGACCAGCATAGAAGCAGAGACAGCGAGAGCAACAGTCAGTCTAGGCTATGCAGAGCTCAGCAGAGGTAGCGTAGAGCCCAGAGAGATTGCATCATCCACGTAGAGGGTAGAGGGAGTGACACAGAGGCTCTCAGAGGTTGCGTAGTGCCTCAGAGGGCTGACGCAGAGGGTCCTGGGGCTGCCTGTAGTATACTTAGGGGGATAATAGGGGGTACAAAGGGAGGTACCCAAGGAAATAATGTAATAATGGAATGAGCTATAGTAATAAATAAGGTGGTTAGCCTTTATCATGTAATGGACCACAAGTAGTTAACAATAATGTAATAAGTCCATGGTATTAGATAGATGGTATTGAGGAAACCATGGTAATGACCCATGGTATTGAGGGAACCATGGTAATGACCCATGGAATTGTATGTATGAGGCCTATATAGAGGGTAGAGACTCCCCATTGAGAAATGTCAAGGAATATTGTATGAACAGGCATATGGCTTGTGGAGTGTTCCTTTTCCTTAAGGAGTGAATGTATGGTGTTGCCCTACCTTAAGAGTTTCATCAATAAAGAAGCATTTCTCTCTATATTCAGATCTTGTTATTTCTTGGGTATATTTGTTATTTATCATATATTTTTGGATTAGATTTATAACAAGTGGTATTAGAGCACTTTCTTGGGCAAAACAGAGTATTTTTTTAGTTTTTTGTAGGAATTTTTTTGGGCAGCGAGTTTGTAGATCAGATCTGTACGTTCTGGTGTGAAATCTATAGAATCTAATTGCAGATTTGAGTTGTTGGCGGAAAAATTCCCAATTTGAAAAAAAAATCAACTGAATCGGAGTCCGGATAAGGGAGATATCGCTGATTTAAAAATCAACTGTGTTGTAGACATTTTTCGGTGCGGCGAGTTTGCAGATCAGATCTGTACATTCTGGTGCAAAATTTGTAGAATCTAATTGCAAATCTTCGAGTTGTTGGCGAAAAAATACCCAATTTAAAAAAAAAATCAGTCAAATCGGAGTCCAAATGAGGGAGATATCGTTGATTTAAAATTTTTTTTTTTTTTTTTTTTTTTAATTTGTTTTTTGTTTCAGAATTTTTTTTTTTTGTGGTGGCGAGACAAGTGCAGCGCGAATCTGAAATTCCAGTGCCTAGATCGGGATTTCTATCACATTAGAAGAAGCAGAAGGGTTGTTCCATTTCAAAAAACAGGTCATAATAGGGATTCTGAACAATATTGAATAAGTTGTGGCCATTTCAAATTTTCGCCAAGTAAGTGAATTTTCAAAACACTCTTCATGGTGGTTCTATATTTTATAGGAAAATATGATGGTCCCACTATTAAAGAAGACATAAAAGCACAAAAGTCATTATGGGAAAAACATTGGAAATTTTGGGTAGTGGCTAAATTTAAAGATGAGGCTGCCAGATGGTGGACCTCACTTTATAGCAAAGAGTTGTCCAAAGTTTTGGCTAAAGAATTTGAAAAACTCCTCTTGGACAAATGGTCTCATGCTAGAAAACAGGGGAATGAGACATGTAAGGGGTTATTTGATACTAGTATCTCCTTCTTGCAGGTTCATGGATGTATTCAGAAGCACAAAATCATTGTGTCTATAAATCCTAGTTGCAAGCAAAATCTTATAAATGTCAATTTGGCAAAAAAATTGCAAGTTCCAGCAAAACACATTGAAAACACACATGTTGATAATGAGGATGTTCAAGTTTATAAAGATTTGAAGCTTTCTATGGATAAGTATGTGTTGCACTGTGATTTTCATGCTTCAGATATGGCTAATGTGGATGTGGTTTTAGGATATCCTTGGATGGAATCTGTGGGTACTATCAATATTAATGTGCAGAAGAAATTCTTGAAGCTCTAGTATAAAATGAAGAAAATTACATTACTGGATATTTCCATCAATAAACAGGTAGAGTCCACGAAGGCTGAAGTAGAAGATGTTCCAAGTACTGACACATCAGATGATAAGCCCTTGATGGTTGACAACCAAAACACAAACATCAAACCAGGTACAAGAAAAACAGGTAGATTCCAAGGAGGCTGAAGCAAAAACTGTTATAGGTATAGATACATCAGATGAGGACTCAATGGTTGAAGTAATATTGGAAGATAACAAACAACAATAGGCACCACAACATGTACCAGCTACCAATCAGGCTCCATTAGGTGGTGAATTAAAGAAAAATATCCTTGGTTAAAACTTCAGCGTATCACCACCCACATCACCCCGCAAGAAAACAACCAACAAGATGGCAACAAATTAGCCACAAGGACAAAAACCCCCGCATGATAGATAGAGAAGGGCGACGATCCACTTACTACGCATGAACACAGAAGAGTTGCCAGGGTCAACTTCGATCTCAAGCGAGCGAGGCACCAGCTAGATCGAGGGTTCACCTTTTTGTGGGATGGTTAGATGCACGTGCATGGTACTAGTGGACTATTCTTTTGAGTAGATCTTATTATTTGTGTTCTTCTTATGTTTCGAGGATGAAACATGTTTAAAGGGGGTGGAATGTAGTATACTTAGGGGTGATAATAGGGGGTACAAAGGGAGGTACCTAAGGGAATAATGCTATGTTGCAGGAAACGTAGGGCAGGAGGCATTTCCATACAGAAACGAGTACAAAACGCTGAAACGCGTTTGGTACGGCCGTGAAATGCATTTTAGGCCGTACTGCCACGTTTCACGAAACTGAAACGTGGCCAATACAGCCGGAAACGCGTTTCATGGCCGTACGACTCACGTTTCAACATTTTATTTGTGTTTTTATTTATTTATTTTGTTTAATTTGTTTTCTAATTTATTTTTAGGTTATCCTAGTGACTTCTAGATGCCTGTCTAAAGTTATAAAAGTGAACTTTTGCCTTAGTGTTGATATGCAGTTCATCAGGAAGTTTGAGGCATATGCAGTTCATGGTAATGTTAAATTCTTAAAGTAAAAGTGATATTCTCTTCTATTTTTCATTTTCATCCTTTTACTTAAATTTTTAACATTACCATGAAATGAGTCAGGATGTTTGAGAGTGGTTTCGCCCTCATTGGATTTCATATGGAGAAGTTAGAATTTTAGATCTCACTCAAAATCCAACAGACTTATCTGTTTTTCGGGATTTCAGGATTGGGGGGATTGCAATGTTTCCATTGGATTTTATCATGTACTAGGGTATGGAACTTGTATTTAATCAAGAGAACCAAGCGCTCTATGCAGGGGAGACTCCTAATAACCAAGAGCATGTAGGGTACTAGGGTATGAAATTTGTATTTAATCAAGAGCACTAAGGTCGTTCAATGATGTAGGAGGAGACTCCCAATCAAGCACGAGACAAGAAATTAGAAATTTCTCGTGGCTGATTTTGGATATTTCTATTTTCATTATGTGATCATTCATGTGATGTAAATTTAGAGACTTATAGTTTATGCATTGACAATTGACAATTTTATCATAATGTAATAAATTAGAATGTATCATATAAGCTTTACGATTGCACATATTTCTTAAATGTCCTAATATATATATATTTGCGTTTCCCCGTTTCCAAAATTTGGGGAGGTCGCGTTTTGTATCACTTCCTGTTTCAGAAACTCGTACCCATTTCCCCATTTCGCGCAACCTTGGAATAATGTAATAATGGGATGAGCCATAAATAAGGTGGTTAACCCGTATCATGTAAGGGACCAGAAGTAGTTAGCAATAATGTAATAAGCCCATGGTATTAGATAGATGGTATTGTGGGAACCATGGTAATGACCCATGGTATCGAGGGAACCATGGCAATGACCCATGGTATTGTATGTATGAGGCCTATATAGAGGCTAGAGACTCCCCATTGAGAGATGTCAATGAATATTGTGTGAACAGACATATGGCTTGTGGAGTGTTCTCCTTCCTTAAGGGGTGAATGTATGGTGTTGCTCTACTTTAAGGGTTTGATCAATAAAGAAGCATTTCTATTTATATTTAGATCTTGTTATTTCTTGGGTATATTTGTTATTTTTCATATATTTTTGGATTAGATCTATAACACTGATGCAGGTCAGCAGAAGGTTGATGCAGAGGCCAGAAGGGCCAACGCTGAGCCTCAGTTGTGTCGGAGAGGGTTTCGTGGGACATGTTTTATGAATACCTATTTTTGTTTATAGAGGTATTGTTGCAGTGTATTTTTCTCCGTCGGGTGATCCGGATTAGGCACCTTGTTGTACTCAGATAGACTGCATAATAATATAACCCTCAGAATAGCTGCACCAGTTTTCCTGCATTAGGTTTTTTCGGAGACATTTATCCAAAAATAATGGTGTCACTTGTGTGCTTTTTTCTTTCAGTTGATGATATGCAGATGTTGTTACTGTATTGTGTTTTTTCGATATTTAAATGTATTAGATAACTTGTTCGAATTTAAACAAGTAGAAGAGATAAACCAACAAAATACATATTAGTTTTCTAACAGATAGAATTAGAAAATTCAAGACTTGCGAAACGCCTTAATTAAATTAATTAACCATCATTTAAGTTTTTACTAAGTCTAACTTGGGAAAACTAGTTAATTAATAGGAATTAATTAAGGAAAGTTGAGAAAGCTCTAGAAACTCACATGGATTGAGTTTGAGATGATCTTACTATTGATGCTCCAACGAGTGATTATAAGAGAAGATCGATGGGGATGACGATGACACACTTGAGAATAGTTGTGAGACATAAGGAGAGCGAGTTCCTTGGCAGATCAAACTATCCAATTGTAGAGTTTGAGCCAGAAGGAAGCAGAAGCAGTGATTTTTGGTGGAGTTCTAGCGCCATGTTAGTTTTTGTAGCATCGGATGTGTTCTAGCCTTGAAATTTTGTGGAGAGGCTAGAATACATGAGATCTCCAAAACCTAGAAATCTTTTCTAGGAAAATCTGCCTAGAAGTGACTTAATTAGATTATTAGTCGTTTTTTAAATATTTCCTAAGTCTAAACTTAGGGAATATGACTAATTAATTAGAATTAATTAATTTATGGTGTGAATCTTCTAGAAACTCACACGGATTGACTTCAAGTTAATCCTAGTTATATATTAAGTTATAATCTTGGTTGTTGAAGTCTCAACAGAGGATTATAAGAAGAAGTCGATGGGGATTGGAGAAATTACTTCAACAATTCGATTTCATGAGCAGATCGATTTCTTGAGTAGCAACGTTCAGCTGCAAGAGAGAGAGCCAGAGAAATCCAAGTAGTGATAGAAGGGCAGGGATAGTGAAGCCAAAGGAAGATTTCCAGATCCAGTGAGTGCATTTGCAGAGAAGCCACAGTGAAGTTGACGCAAAGCAGTGCAGTAGCCTCTAGAGGCAAAGTTGAATTGCTGGGGAAAAGTATAATTTTAGTGCCAGAAGCTGGGTAGAGGTTCCAGAGGCCAAGAGAGATGTTTTCCTAGACAGCAGTTGGTCAGGCGATTTGAGGAGAAGTTGTTCCAAGCTGAGAGCAACAACAACTATGCTAGGGTGACGTAGTAACTGCGCAAAGACAATTTGGATGACTCAATTTGAGCTAAGGTCAGTGTTAGGATTTGCCTGTGGAGTGAGGAATTTCTCCTCACTAGATTTTCTTGCCAGTATTTCTCTGTAGGATTGCTAGTTTTGGCATCCAGTTGTACTCAGATTATTTCACTACTGCTTAATAACAAAACCCTCAGTTGTTGGACCGGTTTTGCTGAGTTGGGATTTTTCGGGGACATTTGTCCAAAAATAATTGTCATTTTATGTGCGTGTGCTAGTATTTCTTGCAATGTTTATTTTCTCAATTCTTGTTTATTTTCCGCAACATAATTTTATTGTGAAGAATTGTAGTGTGATTTATACATTATTTGCTGTAACAAATAAATTGCATAATTAATGTTGGACACCTAATCCTCAATGGGTTAGTGTGGAAGTCGAATAGACAAAAAAGAAGTCCAAGAGACCTTGGGATGTGAAACCCAACGGTCAAACCATGTACTATAAATGTATATCTCTTGTTAATAAAAATATATTCTCATGTTTTATCTTTCAGATTATGTTGCTGTCCATGTGTGTTTAACATGGTATCAGAGCCATGATGTGTGGCCTTCTCCCACCATTAGTTGGGTGGTCTTCTTCAAACTGGGTGCTCTGCCATTGTGCACTATTTTAGTTGTCCTCTCTGTATTTTGCACTGCCCTTCCTGCAGAAATGTTACATTTACCTCACAGTGAATCCTGCCAACTATATTGTAGTCGCGATTTTTTGCCCATTAAACGCTACCACTGTTTAAACACTACAAATATTTGACATTATTCTCTATCTTCTGTTGTAACTCCTCTCTTCCATGACAGGGTCTTTGATTCCCTAGATATGAACTGATTTCTTTACTCACTCTCCCTCTACGGATTTTTGTCATTATCTGCGTATCTAGTGCCAATCCCATTTTCTTGTTTCCCCATAATCTTTTTGGTTGAGGTGATACTCCAGAGACTTCTTCTCTCTGGAGACGGTTAATCATAGCCAAAGTTTCCTCTGCTGCAACGTTGGAAACATTAAAATTGCGTGGTGGTTCCAAGATTGAACCTCCCACACACCCTAGTTCGAATGATGCCTGGTTCGAGTAGCTACGAGCAGAGTATCAGAGCCCGTAACCGTGGTTGCGGAATAGACCTCCACTCACATTAACCGGTTGCTGAAGAAGACCTCCTGGTATCTCCAAGAAATGTAACCAGCGCAACCATGGTGCCTCCGGAGTTCGTGCGTTGATATAACTCACGGTGCATGGTGTGCGTGTGATTGTGATGGAGCAGTATTCGAAGCATGAACTGAAATCTTCTTCCAGAGCATTCATGGCGCGAGAGATTATTATATCCGAGTGAGTGCAATAGGCATCATCTACAGAGGAGCAAACGACATTGCAAGAACCTTGCGGGCTGCACATTCCTTTGCCAGTATCCGAAACTTGCTGGAACTGACTAGCGAATTGAGTATTGATAAGATGAGGCTGCATTCAAACTCTAAGAAATTGGACTGAGGCTACACAACTTTTTGAGCTCTGCACGTCGGATTTCTGGTTTGGTATCATAAACTTTGTAGAGCTCGAGTTGCATGCTTGTTTATTGACTGTTCAAGCCACTGTTTTTTGAATGCGCTGTCTAGTGGAGCACTGTCTAGTTGAATGCGTTGTAAAGTTTTGTGTATATACGCTGCTCTTTAACGTTGTCCTGGTATATATCACGCCTCTCCTGGTATATATAACATTTCTTTCACATGAGTTTAACGCTGTGCAAGTGAAGAATATATGCTGATTTTAGTTCCTATGGCGTGCATCTGCAACTTGGATGACATCTACAATAGATAAGCTCAACCGTGTTCTATAACAAAGAGAATCACACAAATTTGGGTCCTCTTGGAAAACAAAGCATTCTCATGGGAAATGCGCATAGTTAGTTGCTAAAACAGCCCTAGATTGATCTATAATTTTTGAAAATACCAAATGCAGTTTCATTGACACTCTATGCACATTTGAAAATTAGTTTTTAATCTGTTTGGAAGGAATCTCTCACAAAGGGACCGTAGATCTCATATCTTTGTATTAACTAAGTGTTGTCTTGGAAAAAGGAGGTAAACCCACATACAAAAGTCGACTGTAGATTAGACTTGAATCAATATTTTCCATCTCTCCACTGGACAAAAGGGAAATTTCTGCAGATTGTTTTATCTGTTGCACTATTGTGTAGGAGGCGGCTCTCTATAGAATTATTGACACTTTAGGTTTTGTAAGAAGGTGGTTGTGCATTATTGTTAGCCATTTGTCGAAGGAGAAATGTACAATGTTGGTATTGGGCTTATAGTAATTGATTTTATTTTTAGTAAAAGTATTGTCGAAGTCGAGATGTCCATCAAAATAAAGGACTCTTTCTCTGGCGATCTGTAATCCCACAATTGCAGATGTTCCACATGCCATCATCAATGGTTACAAGAATGTATTAGCAGTCGCCATTTAACTTGACTATTTTTTTCCATTGGCCGAGAAAGTGAAGGAGTATTTGAAGGATCCAAGCAAGTTTGCAGTTGCTGCTGCCCCAGTTGTGGCATTGTATTTAAAACTCATTATAGTTTCTGTCTACATATATATGCATTGATTCCTTGTTACTTCGACTGCTGCATAAGAGCTTGGTGGGCTGTATAAAGGCAATGATTGTTTTGACAAATAAAAGTAATCTTTTGTGGAGAAAAGTTTAGTCGGCTGTATTGTCAGAACATAGTGCTGATCATGAGTAAACTCTTATTTTTATATGGATTGTAATTGGTGCTTGCTGGTTGCACACTGATCATTTGCTGCACATTTATAAAGGATATTGCTGTGTACTGTGAGTGAGTATTACTTTTCTGCATTGAGTAGTAGTTGTGATCAGTTTTTTAAGGTGTAAATCCGACATTGAAGAAAAAATGGCCAGAACCAATGAAGTATTAGAGTTCCTGAAAACTCTCATATTGTCTACCACTCATGATACATTAAAAATCAGCAAAGTTTCTCTCACAGACATTCAGGTCTGTCTACAAAATGCACAAGAGAAATTTGATTTTTTGCAGCTCGAATCTCAGCTACAGCAAAAAGAACTAAAACAAAGGAGTCAGTCTGAACATGTTTCTGTTTAGAACATTGAGACTGCAACCCATTAGAAGCAAGTCAATATGTTACAGTTGGTTCAGATTTAGTACCCAATAAAGCAACAGTTGTACATGCAGATGCAGAAACTTAGTCTGCACTTCCCAAGCCCATCATCAGACCTTGGGAACAACTTGTCCACAACAAGCACAGAACCGGTCTTGGATATGACAAGGACTTGTCCTTTCATATTCCAGACTATGCCAAGCCCATTCAGTTTCAGGGTGCTGGTTTCATTAATGACAGTTCACCTGCTCCTTATGACAGTTCAGCTCCAGCTGTTCCAGACTCTGCGCCTCTTCCACAACAACAACAACAACAACAGATCGTGAAATGCCAACACTGTGATCGAGTTGGCCATCTGAAAGATCTCTGTTTTGATCTTCATCCATGTAAGCACTGTCATAAAACTAGCCATTCTTCAAACAGATGCTTCAG
>APFE031058330.1:73004-106665 GCA_000404065.3 Pinus taeda
TTCAAAGTCACATCAAGCGAGCCTAAGCCACAACCTGCCACACCAGTTTCAGAGTTGTAGCCAGAGACAAAGATGCCCTTGAGCATGCCTTCAGTTGGTAATTTGGAACACTTCCTTTAGCAGAAGACTTCAGCTTCTTGCCAGCTTCGGAAGAATTCCAGGAACAAAATTGGGGACACTTCCTCTAGCAGAAGACTTCAACTTCTTGCAAGTTTCGGAAGAGTTCCAAGAATTGCATTAAGCATTTCAGAGTTGTTGGTCATCCTTAAACCATCACAGGTTGAGACTTTCCTTTTTAGGTTGAAGTTCTCCCTTTTATGCGGGGTGAGACGTCCCTTTCATGGTTGAAGGTTTCCCTTTTCAAAACAATAGGAGCACTTCCTCTAGCAGAAGACTTCAGCTTCTTGCCAGTTTTGGAAGAGTTCCGAGAATTGCACTAAGCGTTTCAGTGTTGGTGGTTATCCTTAAACCACCGCCCTTTATACCAACATTTGAGAGAGCACATTCAGCCTAGTGCTGACATGCATTTTTGCACATTTTGTATTACAGCTCTCTTCTTGGACTCATACATAACCCTTCGGATTAAGGGGGGGGGAATGTTGGACACCTAATCCTCAATGGGTTAGTGTGGAAGCCGAATAGACGAAAATAATTCCAAGAGACCTTGGGATGTGAAACCCAATGGTCAAACCATGTACTATAAATGTATATCTTTTGTTAATAAAAATATATTCTCCTGTTTTATCTTTCAGATTATGTTGTTGTCCATGTGTGTTTAACAATTAATCAGTTAGAAGAATAATTTTCCAGTGCTGCATTTCTCTACTGTGGTGGGCGATGAACTGCCCTACCACCAAGGGGGTAATAACTGTTATACATCATACAAAGCAAGATCTCGTTCCTCAAGCTATGAGCAACAATATAAAGGGGAATCAAGGAAAAGCAAAAGGTATAAAGGGGTGGAAAAACAAAGTCCGAGTTGGTAACTCATGCATCCACGATTGCTCCCTCCTCACATCTATACACCCAGGATGCGATACTCCATCTTAGCCAACCCCTTTGACCATGGCACTTGGCCATGGAGTCTTTCCCCCTCCGTTCCATCATTATTCACATGGCACCTATTGATTGAAGGGTGGACCAAGGAAATGTCAATTCCCCTTGGGGGCTGAGAACACCTAATAGGCTCATCTATTAACCACTCCTATCTAGGAAGGTAATACCAATACACGACTAAGGCCACAATTTTGGAAGAGAAGCCTTGTATGAAGTGTTAGTTTGCCCATTTATTTCAAGCTTGGTTCACTTAGATGCAATAACGATTAAATGTACCTAATGGTGAATGTCGCAGCACTGGATATTGTGTGTAATTGGCAGGTGGTTCCCATCCATGGGTTTGGGCAACCTAATTGGGGTCTAGGTCCTCAAAGGACATATTGACACCCACAGATGAGGTGTTGAGTGCCATGGGCCTTTAGACAGTTGTAGAGCATCACTTGTATACATGGGCACCTTGAGGACCTACAACACCTAATAGGCTCATCTATTAACCACTCCTATCTAGGGAGATAATACCAATACATGACTAAGGCCACAATTTTGAAAGAGAAGCCTTGTATGAAGTGTTAGTTTGCCCATTTATTTCAAGCTTGGTTCACTTAGATGCAATAATGATTAAATGTATCTACTGGTGAATGTTGCAGCACTAGATATTATGTGTAATTGGCAGGTGGTTCCCATCCATGTGTTTGGGGAACCTAATTGGGGTCTAGGTCCTCAAAGGACATATTGACACCCACAGATGAGGTGTTGAGTGCCATGGGCCTCTAGACAGTTGTAGAGCATCACTTGTATACATGGGCACGTTGAGGACCTACAACATTCTTGGATTTCGCCCTATATCATTTACTTTCATGGGATGATGCACCTGGATTAGCATGCTCCCAGGTGGCTTAGCAGTGATCATAAAGATAGGCAGTTTATCTAGGGTCTAGATGAGTTTCGTCTCAGGCCTTGAGACATGGGAGGGCTAGCGCCTTCTTCAGTTCAACATTGGAGCAGAGTTAGGCATATTGAACACGGAGAGACCCATTTTGTGCCCCAAACCCAAAATTGAGGTCTACAAAATGTTTATGAAAGATATTTAGGGCCAATCCCTAGACCATGATTTTAGAGGGCCTCTACACTTGCTAAGGCAACTATTGCCCTCAACACTTGCACTAAGCAAGCCTACAATAACATGACGTCAACACTTCGTTTTGCATATGTGGAGTTTTATTTAATTTGTCAAAGGCTACTAGGTCGACTTGTGACCTAGACTAGTATTTGCACATTATTTTATGATTTATAAGGGCTAGTAGGCTAATTAGGCATTCCTATGCTTCATATAAGTAGAAGAACATATCATTGTAACCTCTCATAATTACACCTCTTAGATTTTTGGCCTCGTTATAGGAATTCAGACTTGTGCTCTTATGGATGGATTGGATATCTTGGATGCATTTCAATATTTGGAGTTGATCTTGGATATTCTTTGGTCTAATGTATGGAAATCTGCATGTTATCTTGTAGGTGCACTTAATTGCTGAAAATTTGTTTCTCTATGTCTAATGTATGGAATAATTGATTCTCGGTCATGCCAAATTGTGCCCTAATTTGTTGACAATTAATTGAATTGATGTCTAGATGAATATTGCACGCGTTACTCATACATAACATGTAATGATTTCTTATGGTGGTGAACTCCTAGAAGCTCTCCCATGAAAAGCCATTTTTCCATTGTATAGGTAAATGTTTGGAATTTTGTTGCTAGTGCATCAAATTTCGACCTCCTTGGATACAATTTTGGCTCTATTTCATTCTAGATTCCATTCTCCCAAGGGACAAGGGACTCGTCCAATTGGTTGGTGATCATACTCTATTTTTATCCATATTTTCTCTCTCCTAATTTGGCCCTTTCAAGGCCAAGCTAGGAAATTAGTGTTGGAGTTTCTAAGTCTATTTGTTAGAAATTCTTCTTATACTATCTGATTTATTTCTTCCTACTTGTTCAGTTACTTAACAAGTTATTTACCATGTAAATACTGAAAATAAATACAAGTACAATATCAACACATACGGGTCATCAACTGAAAGAAACAAGCACACAAGTGACACAAATGGCTCACGCAAATTTGTATACATTTTGGGTGCCAGAAATGGCTCACCCAACAGAGAATGCCCTCGGCAGTAGTACCTCTCAGTCGGAGACAGATATTCCAGCTAAATCACTGGAGGAATGATCCCACAACAAGGCTACAACACTTCTGCTGCTCTTTGTCACCCTCATAGGGATTGCGTCATCCTATCTAGCTCTCCAGCTCCAATCTGTACCACGAAGTCTCCCAGCGTCAGCCTCTTTGGCCCAACGTTAGCTTCTTTGGCCCAACGTTAGCTTCTTTGGCCCAGCGTCAGCCTCTCGGGGCTCTGCGTCAGCCTTTGGAGCCTCTGCGTCTCCCCCGCTAGCCCTCCATAGGCTTTCCGCAGCTCCCGGCTGCCTCTACGTGGCCTCTACTTGGGTCTGCGTCAACCCTCTCTCGACTTCTGCACTGATGCTCCCGATACTATCTCTACCTCTCTACTACTGTATTCACTGCCCCTCAGCTACAACTCTGATCACTCCTTCGATTTCCTCAGCAAGCCCTGCCCCAGAAAATCGAATTCTTGATCAACTCGGTGTATTTTCCAACTGACCCTCAAGCCTCCTCTTATACTTTTCTCGTTGGTCCATCAATGGCCAAGATTAAATTTCTAATCAACGACTAAGATTAGATTTGGCTTGATCCATGACTTTTGGACCATTCTAACTCAGTTTTATATTAATTCACATTAATATTTTATTTTTCCTAAGTTTAGACTTAGGAACTCCATTAAAAATATTAATTTTTTTAATATCTCCCAAACTGGTTAGATTCTGCCCAAACCATATCTGGGTCTTGGAGATGTCATGTGCTATAGCCTCTCCACCAATTTTCTTGGCTAGAGCACATCCAATGCTACCCCAAATCAACACTCCCTCTTAGCGAGGACTGTGCTCTAGTAATACTCCTCACTGAGTATTTCCCTGATCATCCAACATCGGTCCCTGTGCTGATGCTGGGCCACCCCGCCCAACATCCTCTACAATGCTGCATCATGTATTGCTACCCATGGCCCTGCCACTGCCACTGCTGCATCCGTACGACAACCACCTCTGCATCTGTGCTGCTGCCCATGCCCCTGCCACTGCCACTCTTGCATCTGCACTACATCCCCTCATCATGCTGCATCGTGTTGCCCATAGCACTGCCACTGCTAACTGCTGCACTGCAACTCAGTTATTGGGAAGTAAGTAACTGATCCTCCCAACTCTGACATCTCTGTCAAGCTAGAGACACTCCCGATGCTGAAGCTCCCTCTGTTGCTGATAAGTGCTCCCTCTCTGACCTTTGCGCTGCTTCAACAACTCCATGCATCTCGCATTGCTGCCTCACGCTTTCCTGGGACTCCTACATTTTAGCACCCTCTGTCGCTTCATCCACATCCGTCTCTACCGACATTTGTCAGTCCTGCTACTCCTCTTCAAGGCTCTCGTAGCAAGGTATAATCCAAGAGTTTGGGTACCTCAAGGATCCTGCCCCTCATCGTCTGTAGTCCGTCTGACTATAACTGGATGTCTCCCCACCTCTTCTCTCAAGGTGCATGAGCACTCATGGCATAGTCGTCATCAGTCTCCACTTCCTTCTCCGCCTTAGCCGGCGCAACCTTGGTCTCAAGAGCCTCTCCCTTGCTCTTCTTCCTAGGACATTGGTTCGCATAGTGACCTAGTTCCCCACAATGGAAGCACTTGAACTTGGAGAGATCCTTCTTCTTTCTTTTCTTCTGCCTTTCCGTAGATGCGAGAGCCGCATCTTCTTCTTCCTCCTTCTTGATTCTGACCCCTTTTTCATTACTCTCTGCCTTGGGCGCCTGTCTGATCTCTTCTTGACGAAGAGCCGCCCACAGTTCTTCCCAATTTGGAAGGATCGTCCTACCCAGTATGCTCTGGAAAAATACCTCCCAATCCTCTGAGACTGTGTTCAATGCGGTCCTCACCATCAGTTCCTGATACGGTGTGGCCCCTATGGAAGCTAGCTGATCACAGATCTCCTTCAATCCACGGAGGAAGACATCTATCTGGTCTCCCTTCTGCATCTGATATGACCGCAGCTGATTATCAAGTAACATTCTCCTCTGCATAGAAGTATGCTGTACAATTTCTTAAAGGGCCTCCCACATCTCATTTTTCATCTCCTTCTCGGCAATGTGTGGCACCACATGATCCTTGACACCATCAAGGATGATGCACTTTGCCCTAGCCATTGCCTTCTCGTACTTGTCATTTTCAGCTGGGTCAACCAGGATCGCTATCGTTTTCAAGGCGAAGTGTTTGATGCGATACCTGTCTAGAATGGACAAGATCCTGGCCTTCTAGACTAAGAAGTTTGAAACTCCGTCCAATCTATCGTAATCTCTTAGCCCATTCACTGCCATTTCGCTGCTCTTCTTTGGACTCTTTCAAGTCTCTCTACTTCCCGTCTGGAAGTTCTCGGTTTGACTCCCTCTGAGCCTTGATTTCCCTTTTGGAAATCCCTCTGCCAATCCTCGGTAGCAACTCCCTCCTCCTTTGTCTTGCCCTGTTAGGTACTGTTCTGACCACAGTACCCCACCAACGTCACTCCGCAACTTACCCACAACCTCCTATGCCCCAATAGTCTGAAGCTTAGTTCCTTTTGGCTCTACGCAATCGTGGCACAGGGACAATTTGCACCTCCTGGCCACAGCGTAGATCCTTCCTGGCTGAGAAAGATGACCGGGCACTGCGTAGGTCAGGTCTGCTCTCTACCTCAGCGCTGATCCTCCTCCTGGCTCGAGTTGATGATGCAGGCTGTCTGCGTCACCCCTTCCTTGCTGCTTTCTGCTAAGAACAACTTCTGTCACTTGGGACAACTGTTTTCTGCTGCTATTGCTCTGCTCTGCTGATGCCTTCCGTTATCCTGTGATCTGCAACCTCCCTCGGATACCATGTTGGAATTTCTAAGTCTATCAGTTAGAAATTCGTCTTGTACTATTTGATGTATTTCTTCCTACTTGTTCAGTTACTTGACACGTTATTTACCATGTAAACACTGAAAATAAATACAAGTACAATATCAACACATACAAATCATCAATTGAAAGAAACAAGGACACAAATGACATAGTTATTTTTGGACTAATGTCCTAGGAAAAACCCAATGCGGGAAAACCGGTGCATCTATAAGAGGGTTTTATTATTAAACAGTTTCATAATACAATCTGGGTGTCAAAAATGGCTCACCCAACAGAGAATGCCCTTGGCAGTAGTGTCTTTCAGTTGGGGACATATATTCTGGCTAAATCACTAGAGGAACGATCCGACAACAACACTGCAATTCTTCTGCTGCTCTCTGTCACCCTGATAGGGATCGCATCACCCTATCCAACTCTCTAGCTCCAGTCTGTCCCACGAAATCTCCTAGCATCAACCTCTAAGGTCAGTGTCAGCCTCTCTGGCCCAGCGTCAGCCTCTTTGGCCTAGCGTCAGCCTCTCGGGGCTCTATGTTAGCCTCTGGAGCCTCTGCGTCTCCCACGTTGGCCCTCCTCAGGCTCTGCGTGGCCTCTAGCTGCCTCTGCGTGGCCTCTAGCTGGCTCTGCATTAACCCTCTCCCGACTTCTGTGCTGATGCTCCCGATACTATCTCTGCCTCTCTGCTACTGTATTCAATGCCCCTCAGCTGCAACTTTGATCACTCCTTTGATTTCCTCAGCAAGCCCTGCCCCAAAAAATCGAATTCTTGATCAACTCGGTGTATTTTCCAACTGACCCTCAAGCCTCCTCTTATACTTTTCTCGTTGGTCCATCAATGACTGAGATTAAATCTCTAATCAACGACTAAGATTAGATTTGGCTTGATCCATGACTTTTGGACCATTCTAACTCAGTTTTATATTAATTCACATTAATATTTTATTTTTCCTAAGCTTAGACTTAGGAACTCCATTAAAAATATTAATTATTTTAATATCTCCCAAACTGGTTAGATTTTGCCCAAACCATTTCTGGGTCTTGGAGATCTCATGTGCTATAGCATCTTGACCAATTTTCGTGGCTAGAGCACATCCGATGCTACCCCAAATACACAATTAGGGTATGGTGCAAATCCCTAGGAAAGTAGAGTTTTAGTGGTTGGACAACCTAAACATCAAGGGGATAGTATTTGCCACAAAATCCATCCTTTTGGTGGGTATCGACTTCAATTTCATCCATAAACTTTCTTACCTTAATTGTTTTCCTAAGAGGGAAAGCCTAGTTTAGCCTTGCCTGAACTTAAGGGATTTCTTGTAGGTTTCATGAGCCTTGGCATTGCTGGTGCACATTGTAAGGAACCTTTTCTCCTAGCCTTGACCTTTAGTTACTCCAACATTCATCAAATTTATCAAACCGTAGGTCTTGTGCCCTCTTTTTTAGGTCTCATCATAGAAAGCGAATTGCTTCTTTGTGAAGACTTGGACCTAAGTTGTGTCTTTCTAGAAGAGCTCCTATGGAGATCATTTCGCACATTAACCATAAAATATTTGTTTCGAGTAATATCTATACTACCGAGACTCCTTCCTGTTGACCACACTTTGTTAACAGTCCGAGAAAGTAGTGTACAAGAAAGTGGACAATTTTTTTCAAAGATTAAGTAATCAATCAACATGAATTCATCATTGTAAACCCAATTTCTGCAGGGTCTATCGTAAATGATGCTAGTATGACCATTTAATTATTTAGCAACACCTAGGTAAGCCTTTGATTTTGGCAAAGGATTTCATCCAAGGAAGTTTTTTAACCTCCCCGAATTATTTGTGTTTGTAAACACGCATAATCAACAAAGTTTTTCTTCTAGCTATAACCCCAAAGCTAGGGTGGAATTCTTTAAGAAGGTATTAGGTGAGTCCTAGTGTTTATGGAGTCTATTGTAAAAGTGTGATTAGGAATAATTCTAATGCATGGTCCCTCGTAATTAGATCACCATGTCTAAATTATTTTATCATAAGCACACTTGGCTTCATACTAGATCATATTTTGTTGCAGAATTGGGTAATGTCTTGAGGGTCTGATCTTAATGTGTATTTCCCCTTCTAAGGGTTGAATTAATTGTAATAATTTGATGTATAAATATTTTAGTACATAGCCCCTCGCAATTAAAAACCATGGCTAAAATATTCGAGGGTGGAAAAATAATTAATCCCCTCTAGAGTCAATTAATTATTTTTTCTAGCAAAATTAAATAAAAATCATAGGACAAAAGTTTAATTAATTTTGAGTCAAAAAATAATTGCAGAGAAATTAATTTCTCTCCAAGTGGAAAATAAACAAAAAATTCGTGGGTCAAAAAGAAGTCAATTTTTGGAGGTCCTCCACCAAGGGAAAAATGGATATTTAAAAAAATTTGAGCCCTTGGACATTGGTGGCTAATTCAAATTCAAATTTTTGAGGAAATTAATCCAAAATATTAATTTTTGGATTAATAAAAATGGTTTTTAAGAGAAATTCGATTTTTCCCTCAATATTAAAAATTTGATGGTAGAGATTAAAAGAAGATCAAGTTATTTTCAACTGTTGAGAATAATTTAATGACGATCAAGCCAATTAGCTGTTATTTTCCGCTTTGAGGGGATTTCTCTATATAAAGAAGCTATCTAGCTTCTATTTCCCATCTTTGGGTGGAGTAATTTTCTCTTGATGTATTGAGCTTTTGCTCTGTTGGAATTAATTTTCTTATAATATAAAGACTTTGGGGATTCAGTGCATGGTGTTCCACTATCTGCTAATCTCTTGTATGTGTTAGCTTATGTGTTTATACTCTATATTGTGCTGAATATTACAATTGTTATCTCATTTGTTGGTGATGTAAACATTCTAATGGTACGAGTTGTCTTAGGTGATTTGATTCACTATATGATCTAACAATTTATTGTATGTTTGAATAGATATTTACATGTACGCTTGCGCTTGGGCTCCAAGTTCATAGAGTGTGGAGAAGGGCCGACCTTGTTTGGGCTCTAAGATTTCATTGCGATGAATTATTTTGCAGGAGGGTTTTGGCTAATCTATTTTTCAAAATTATTTATCCATGAAATTTATTTAAAAAATTCTCAATTTTTTTATATATTTAATCTTGGGCTACATAGATTTAATTTGCTAATGAGGGCTAATATAAAATTTTGTAAATATTTGTAAATTAATCTAACCCTTGTTTTAATTTTGTAGCACTTGGGGTTTTTGGGATTTTTTGTATATTTGAGGTTTTGGGAATTCTTTCTATTCATTTATGCAAGTGAATCCTCAAGCCACCAAAGAGAATCACTTTTTTTTTCTTCTTATTTTCGTGGAGGATCTAGCCCCAAGGCTAGGGTTTGAAGGTTTTTCACTTCCAAGCAAGACATCCAACCCCTTGAGGAAAATCATTGGGTTTCTTGAGGCAGGGCTAGGCCTAGGAAGGCAAGATCTAGCCTCTAGCCCTTCTCCAATCTCAACGCTCAAGCAAGAAAGGAAGACGTTGGCTTTAAAGATGGGTATCGAGTTGTTTTGAAGCTAATTTTGGTGTTGGAGGTGGACAATCTCTTTGGAAAAGTCTCACGAACAAACTAGCCATCAAACAAGGCAATTAGGCATAGCAATATGATATAATCACCTACATCCATACTAAGTCACCTACAACAGTGCAAAAAAATACATAATAGTGGCATAATAGGTAGTTTGCAGTCATCTCTTTTCATTGGTAAATCCTTTTTTATGGTTGGGCTTGCATTCACTTGGCATCTCTTGTGATAGGATTGTTAGGTTAATTGGAGGTTTGATATATGCATCCTAAGGTTTGATCATAAGCTTGACAATGGTATAAAAATTAATTAATCATTATCCCATTTCATTTGTGAAGCATTTGCATTGTTGGGCTAGCTCTTTTCTTGGTGTATCTTGTGTTTAGAGAGGACTGTTGTGAATATCCTCTTAGCTTCCATCTCTTGCATCCATTGCACTTTGCATTCAAGCATCCACTGTTTGTGTTGTCATCTAACTAACAAGATAAGTGCTCTAAAGTCAATTGGCATTCTCGATTGGATTAACATATCTCACTGCTCTCACAAGTCATCTCTTGCTCTCTTAATTGTCATCTAAAGAGTAATATTGTTGATGAATGTTATGCTCTCTTTCTGTTATTGACATTGAAAGGCATTGATACATTGGTTGCCTAAAGGATAGCTAAGATTGTTTTGATATTGGTCTTAAAGGAATTCTTACTTGTCATTGTTATCATTAGGTATTGGATAGATACTTACATTACTCTTCATTGTTATTGTGCAATAAACATTTCTTGCGAGTTAATTTTTGTAATAAGAGTACTAACATTGTGTTTTCAAGTGAGCATTACATCTGCATTTATATCCTTGCAAATCAATTCACACTTAAAACAGCTAATCAATCATCATATTGTGATAAGAGCAAATTTTGGCATCAAAGTAATCTCAAGAATTTGCTAATTGTGTTGAGATATTATTGTTGTCTATTTGGCATTCTTGTCTTGTTAAGAGAAGCATTCATTTTTGCGTTTATGATATTTGTCCATTGTGGGATTGCTAATCTTGAAATTGCTTTCACATAACATTTTCTGGTGTCATCTATTTGTTCGTTTAGCACTACTTTTGGTGAAGTTTGTCTCTATAATTGCTAAAGTACTTCCTTTGCTCTTAATTGAATATTGCTATTTGGATAATTCGCTTTTAAGTACTTAAAACACTTAACAATCTCACCTAAAGTAATCACTCATCTTGCACTTTCATTTCAGGATTAACGTTACATTAATTAACTTACCTTAAAGCATAAGCTTGGTTTAAAGACTCTAGGACCTTATTTCTCATCTAGCTTGCAAAACTAGACCTTCTCTTGTGGTTAACACGGTGACCTTGCAGTTGTCAGATCCACAGTCTTTGCAACGTTGGAGGCATCAAGTGGTTAAATTCTAGGGGAGGTATCGTTAATATAGCCTTTGCTATATTTCCTTGGGCTTCTCTCCACAACCTACACTAGGGACTAGTTTCAAAACAACTGAGAGAAATGACTCACATAAGTAGGCATTTAACTTAAAATTAACCAAGACTTTGCACTTCACATAGATCTAGGTGTCGCATTTCATATAGGATCAAGCAACCACTGTTCATCCAATAACTTCGTAACCAATTTATATTAAGCAAGTAATTTTGACTCCATAAGGAATTGGTCTCTCAAATAATTTAATCTAATTGTGCTAATAATTAAGCTTTCTAAATCATCATTTACCAGGTTGCTAGGCCATTCGGTTGTGTCTCTTGGACTAGTCGGTTCTCGACAAGTATCTCATCCATACATTTCACAGGGACTACCCCCTTTAGCCTACTGTAGGGAGATATCTAGAATGGAGAGGGCAGGGATTAGAGTGAGAGCCCTTGCCCTGAGTTGTTGACGCAATCATCTCTACAATTTGGGCGACAACACTCCCATTGGTGAAAATCCGTAAATAGAAGAGGGTTTTTCCTATGGTGATAGTGGGCCATTACCCCATTTTTGCTTCTTAGTCTAGCTTGTTGAAGAATGTAATGGTTTCGGTCTTCATAATTGTTGTTGTACTCATTTCAATATGTATCCTATGCAACAAAGAAAAGAAGAAAAGAAAAAGTTATTATTATTAAAGCATGGGTTTCATGCTCTTTATTGATGGTTCTCTAGGTAAAAGCATGTTTTTTATGCTTCTAGGGTTTGTTAGGTCTTAGGATTTATTCTCACGATTCAATAAAGTCAACATTATGTTTATAAGACCCTTCCAGGAGGAATTGTAATTGATAAAAGAATTATTTTTGAGTCTAGAAAGTCCTGGAAACTCCAAAAGTACAAGTCAACCTTGGTAGCTACAAGTTAGCCTAAAGGAGGGAATTCGACCTCTTGGAAAGGATATATAAAGAGCAGAATTCAACCTCATTAGACACTTATCATCTCACAAGTTTGATCACCAGATAGAAGTTCGATCTGTAGTTGGGAAGTAGGAGAAGAGGATAATAGGGGTCTAAAAGAAGAAGGAAGGACGAAAAATCTTTTTTTTGGGCTGTATCTCTCTCACATGAGCGAAGGATTACGGTTTCTGCAACTTCCAAGAAAGGGCGAAGTGCAGTATCTTTTAGTTGGAAGAAAGAATACTCTATTTTGACATTGTTGACTTTGAGAGGTGTTGTCTTGCTATAGGAATGTCTTAGGAGGAAGTTGAATTAGGGTTTCTGTCGCAACTACAAGGATGAAATTACAGGCTCAAAGTTGTAGAACGAGTTGCAATAGTGAAGCTGGCAAGTCGAAGTTGTAGTTTGAAGCTGGTTGGTGTAGAATTGAGGAAAGAATTGCTGAAGGGCTGACTTGGTACTTGGAGGAGGACTTGTTCTAGGGTTTGGGTCTTTGTTGTCTCTCTTGAAGCAGAGTCTATAAGAAGAGAAGAGTTTTTCTAGGTTTTCCCCTTGGAGGGGTTTACCTTGGCCGAGAGCCTAATTTCTGTGTCCTTGATATTTGTTTGATGAAAAGACCTCACTAAAGAACTAAAAGAGAATACTAAGTTCACAAGCAAGTATTAAGCCTAAGGAAAATTGGAATTAATAACTACCACTTTGTATTTTCCAACATGGTATCAGAGTAAAGGTGAACAATAAGGCAATTGGAAGGATCATCTTGTGGAGACAAAGAAGGGTTTGCCAGTCAAGGGTTAGGAAAAAGGACCTAGAACAAGGACTACTACATTAAGTTTTCATTGAATAGATCCACATGAAAAGGTATGAAGAGGAAGACTATAAGAAGGTTGTCCTTTGGGAAAAGGGACGTAGTTGGAAAATCATTGGTGGACCTCTTTAAAGGAAGCTTAAAACAATCTTAATTTCCGTCATCACTCTTGGAAGCTATTGTTGGAAAATTCCAAGGGAACATCTTTCCAAGGGAAGAAAGATATGTCCAAGTTTAAATGCTTTGTGTGCAATGAGTTTGGACACTTTAAGAGGGATTGTACAAGTTAGCATAACAACAAGAGAAAGGAAAGGAGTGAGGCCCATGTTGCTGAGTGTGAAAAATCGGTTACCCGATTCCTATTGCAGCAAATTGATGGTATTTTTCCTATTTCTTAATTAGTTGCAGTTTTCTACAACAAATATCGAAATACATGCATTGCAGCCAACACAAAATAATTAATGCGGAAACTAAATACTGCACTGGAGAGAAATAAACACACACATCAACACAACTGTTTTTGGGCAATGTTCCCGGGAAAACCCAATGTGGGAAAACCGTTGCAACATCGGAAAGTTTTACTTATTATGCAATAGTAAATCTGAGTACAAATCGTTGGATGCCCAAACTGGCTATCCGATACAAAGAATAACTAGCAAAAAGTTAGTGAGAAAAATCTCACACTAATCTAGGAGATCCGACACTGATCAGGGGCTGGTTGACTAGCCCCACGGTTCCTTTGCACAACTTGTACGTCACAACTACTGGGCACTGCGTCACCTCCTTTGCTGATCTCTCGCTGTTTGGAAAATCGACCTTTTGGCCCTCCAGTCTCACACCACAGATTTTTGTACTGGATCTCGGCTCTCGCAGCTGGATTTTGAACTCCATCTGAAGCTCCGCGTTGCCTCTGCGTGGCACTGCACTGCCTCTCTGAACTACTCTAAGCCTTCTCTGCTTTGCACTCTACAGATCTGGAAAACTCTTCTCAGAACTACTATCCTTGCCCCTCACTGCAAGAAGATCACTCAATCTAAATTTGACAACTCAACGTTGCTATTCTTGATAAATTCGATCTTTGATCTCTCATTCAATGTGTTTTCCAAATGCCCATTGAAGTCCTTATAATCCTTTAGTTGATTAATCAACGACCGATATTAGATTCTAATCAATGGCTTAGATTATTTGGACTCAATCTCCGTCTTCTTCTAAAAGTTTCACTCTCAGTTTAATTAATACCCTTTAATTATTTTAATTTCCCAAGTTTAGACTTAAGCACCTATTAAAAATAATTAATTATTTTAATAAAATTGTCTCTGTGTGGAATATTCCAAAACGATTTCTGGGTTTTGTGGAATACATGAGTCCAAGACTCCTTGCAAATTTTGAGGCTAAGAGCACATCCGATGCTACTAGAAATAAACACTCCCTCCTAGCGAGGAATGTGCTCTAGTAATGCAACCTATCGAAGCATCACCCTTCTCTGTAACATCTCCCTCTACGCTACTGATGTTTGACATCGTTGCCCACCAACTATTACACAAATGCTGCATCTGTACTGCTGATGACCTTGCCATTGCCAACACTGCATCTTTATTGCAACCCTCATAAGTTCTGCATCTGTGCTGCTGTTGGCACTGCCACTGCCAATACTGCATCTGCATTGCAACCTTCTCTAACTGTTGTTGCTACTGCATCAACAACGAAAAAGCATCCAAAATTACTGAACTGGTGTTCAGCATGATGCATCTGTTGCTGGAGTTTTGACTGCTATTAGTCTAGGTGTTGACCCTCTGAAGCTTTTGCACTGCTACTAACTCTGCATTGTGCCAACTGCACTGCTGTCAATCCTACTCTGCGCTGCTCAGTCTCTGATGCTCCTAGCCACTGCAATTGTCACTCCAACACTCCTCTGCATCAATTGATCTTGGTCCATCCTGCTACTTTTGATCTGAGCTCCTGTAACAAGGTATTTATTTGAGAGGTGGACTCCTCAAGGATCCTGCCCATTTGCAGTTCTTTCAAACTACAGTACTAGATCACCCCACCTCTCTCCTAGAGGTATCTGGGTAACCATTGCAAACTCCTCCTCGATCTTTGTGGATGCAGCCTTTGGATCATGCTTCTCGTCCTTGTCCTTCTTCTTGAGAGAACATTGTAGCATACTGACCAAATTCCCACACGAGAAGCACTTGATCTTCGAAACATCCTTCTTCTTCTTTTGCTGCTTTTACTGCCCCTTAGATGCAAGGGCTGCGTTCTCTTCCTCCTCCTTAGGCTTCGTTCCACTGCGGCTGCTGCTATCAAATTTTCACTTGACTAAGTCTCTCCTCATCTCTTCTTGCTAAAGAGCGGCCCACATTCCGTCCTAATTTGGCAATCTCTCTCTGCCCACGATACTGTGGACAAACACTTACTATTCTTCTGAAACATAATTCAAGGCCAGTGTCACCATTTTGGTAGGTTGAGGTGTTGACCCCATAATTTCCAACGACTCTCGGATTTCTTGAAGCTTTGTTAGGAACAGATCAATGCGTTCCCCCTTCTGCATCTGCGTGGATCTCATCTTCTGCTCCAAGTACATCTTACGCTGCTTGGAAGATCATTCGTATAGCGTAGCCAATTCTTCCCACAGCTGTCGGGCAATATCTTTGCCGGCAATGGGACACACTACGTGATCTCTCACTCCGTCGAGGATCAATCGCTTGGCCTTTGCCATCTCACCCTTGTACTTCTTAAGCGAACCTGGATCCGCGGGTACAACTCCCACACTGTCAACATAGGTTTTGATATCGTTCTCATCCAGAAGACATGAGATCCTTGCCTTCCAGATCACATAGTTGGATGCGCCGTCCAACCGATCCTGACCTCTTAACCCAGTAGCTGCCATCTCTGCCAATGAAATGTCGAATTGCCTCCTCTCTCCTTTGCGTAACATTAGGCTAGCCTACGCACTCCTTGCTGGAGTTGGTAGATCTGCTCCTCTATGTTGCTGCTTAACAATAGAGAAATCGAATTCCTTGGCTAGGAATTCTCGAAGGAAGAAATTCCCTCAATAGTGTCTCCTTCTTCCTTCTAACGCTTTTCTGCTCCAACAACTGCTGCATAAAACTGTGTCTCACCAGAAAACTGCTCTGCGCTGCTCTTTCTGACACTGGAAAACTTCGATCTGGAAATCTCTCTCTGTCGACTCTCTCAGAGAGAGATTTTCCCACGAAAATTTTGCCCTTGTGGCTTGGACTGCGCAATCCCTTTGGGGATTCAATTTGCTACCTACGCAACACTTTGACTTCCCTCCTTCTCTTCAGTGCTGGGCTCTTTCGACTATGCTCTCTTGCTTCGCTTGCGGCTCTGATACCATGTGAAAAATGTTACCCCGATTCCTACTGCAACAAATTGATGGTATTTCTCCTATTTGTTAATTACTTGAACAAATTACTTGCAGTTTTCTGCAACAAATATCGAAATACGTGCACTGTAGCCTACACAAAATAAATATTGCGGAAACTAAATACTGCACTGGAGAGAAATAAACACACACATCAACACAATTGTTTTTGGACAATGTCTCCTGTAAAACCCAATGTGGGAAAACCGATCAACAACTGAAGGTTTTACTTATTATGCAGTAGTAATTTTGAGTACAAATCGTTGGATGCCCAAACTAGCTATTTGATACAGAGAATAACCGGCAAAAAGTTAGTGAGAAAAATCTCACACTGATTCGGGAGATCCGATAGTGATCAGGGGCTGGCTGATTGTCCCCACGTTGCCTCTGCACAGCTTCTGCGTCAATCTTACGCAACTCTGCATCACAACTGTTGGGCTCTGTGTCACCTCCTCTGCTCTCTGGAAAATCGACCTTCTGGCTCTCTGGTCTCACACCCCGACTTCTGGCACTGGATCTCGACTCTCCTAGCTAGATTTCAAAATCCCTTTGAAGCTCTACATTGCATCTGCGTGGCATTGCACTGCCTCTCTGAACTGCTCTAAGCTTTCTCTGCTTTGCACTCTCTAGATCTGGAAAACTCTCCTCCGGACTACTATCCCTGCCCCTCACTGCAAGAAGATTACTCGATCTCACTCCGACAACTCAACGCTGCTATTCTTGAGAAATTCGATCTTTGATCTCTCATTCGATGTGTTTTCCAAATGCCAATTGAAGTCCTTGTAATCCTCCAACTGAGTAATCAACGACCTAGATTAGATTCTAATCAATGGCTTAGATCATTTAGAATCGATCTCCATCTTCTTCTAGAAGTTTCACCCTCAGTTTGATTAATACACTTTAATTATTTTCATTTCCTAAGTTTAGACTTAGGCACCCATTAAAAATAATTAATTATTTCAATAAAACTGTCTCTGGGTGGAATTTCGCAAAATGATTTTTGGGTATTGTGGAATACATGTGTCCTAGCCTCCCTGCAAATTTTGAGGCTAAGATCACATTCGATGCTACCAGAAATCAACACTGAGGAAGTAGGAGAACCTAAGAAGAAGTCGAAGAAGGAAGAAGTCAAGGACCTTTACTATTAAAGAAGACTTCTTGTTTAACAAGTTCTTCAGGAAATTAGTCTTTCCTTTGATTGCATGCATTATTGTTTTAAGGGTTATGATAACGTCATAGATAGAAGCATGTGATAAGAATATGTTTAGAGTCTACTTAATTAATTTGCTTTGTATTATTCATCTAGATAGATAGATAGACCATTTTGCATATTATTCATCCAGACATTGTCTAACATCATGTTAGAAGTAGTCATCTTGCTAAGGTGGATCATCATGATCCTGCAAGAACCATCATTTTTAGAGGTTTTGGATAGAAGCATTATGACAAGGTTAGTATACATCCCATATTGTATGGAAACAATTCTTTTAAAAGGGGATGAAGGAATGCAATGGGTCAGGTTTGTAGATTCATTATGAGTCATATAACTAGATGATGAAATAAGAAAGCATTGGAATTAAAAGTAACCCTTGAGTAGGATTCAAGTTCATAGAATCCTGAAAAATTTGGTTATGAAATATGTTTGGTTAATTCTCACATGCATATATGATGTTTGAAAGAAAGAATGTGACTTACTCCAGATTGAATAAAAATTAAGACCTTCCCTAGAATTTGTAGACTAATGACTAACATCCAGGATAACCTCCGAAAGAAAAGCTCTAACTTGGTAATCAATTTTGATCCTTGGGCACTCTGATGCATGAAGGAAGATTCACATGGAGATGGACCATACTGGTGTTGATTGAGCAAGAAGGTCATCATGATGAGGTAAGTCTATTTTAATTATTGTTGGTTATTTGATTAACATATTGTTTTTCTACCTAAAGGAATGTTGCAGGAATACATGATGATAGTTGAGCCAAGTTCAATTGTATGAAGAATGTTGAGGGGAACTCTACATTTAGTACCTAACAACTATAAAGTCGAGATGTGTTCATCTTGGGATTGAAAGGTAGCAATGCTAGAATATAACTTGAAGGTCAAAAGAGATCACTTTCATGAGGAAGCTATGATCAACCTAAAGTTGGGAAAGGCTCCATACAATGCCTTCGTCTATGATATAAAATATGAAAGTGATGAGCAAGAAAGTTGACTTGGATCCTGTCACAAGATTGAAGAGTAGAAATGGCTCCATGATACCTCGAAAGGACACAAGATTGATACAAGAGATGCGAAGAAAAGAGGGAGCCATGTAGCTGTGAAGAACAAGTAGCTAACACTCTTATGATGATAAGCTATAAGGCTTGTGGTATTGGCTTCCCAAATTGAAAGGAAGTCTGGAATCTCCTCTAGTTTTTAGAAGGAGCAAAGGAGTATCCTTGGATAGGAGCAAGGATCTATTCCTTGAATAAAAAAAGAATAGGGATATCCTCTTGGGTTGAGAGGGATTGATATTGGATATCACATGTGGATTCTCTTCTTCGAGTGATGAAGAAGGAATGGTGGAGGATTGGATAAGCATTTGTTGGTTCCTTGAGGATATAGAATCCAAGAAAGGAAAGGTACTGACACTCTTTGAGGATAGAACAAGAATCCAAGAGGAGTGATTGAAGAGTACCGATATTCTTTGAGGAATTAGGCGTGGATATCCCAGATAGGAATAGTCAAAAAAGGACATACCTTGTGAACATCTGGATGGGGTATGTGCCTTGTAGAGGTAGTGTGGTATCATATGTAAAGCCTCTCAGCATAATGCTCTCGAATAAAGTTGAGCTTGTTTAGTTAGGCCTTGTTACTGCTGAAACTAGCAAGGGTCCTGTTACTCACCACCTGTGGGTAGTATGCATAGGAGACATTTTCTCTCCTAGATGGTCCTCAGCTAGCAACCAACAACCCCATGTAGCCACCAGATAGCTCGATGTGCCATTATCTATGCTACGTGAGCCAGCGATGTGGTCCCTCACCCATTTGTTATGATCGTATGTTTGAAGGTGAGCCTCTCGATCCCGAAGGTATGGATTTTCATTGGTATATTTGAGTAATTTTCCTTACTTTTCATGGACACTTTTGGGCATGGATGAGTGGGGGGATTCAGCGAAAAGAGTGGGCTAGGTCTATATTCTTGTCTCCTTTGCTTGATTTGGTGGTAACCCTTGTATCCTAGTCCCGTGGGATCTCCTTTACTGACCATTAGCTTTAGGGTTGGCACTACATGAAAAATCCTAATTTCGGTTTTGTGGTGTCAGTTCCCGACACCATATACATCACTCCCTTCCGCTCATTCTAGCCCCATTCATCATTTTTCCCATCTGGGTCCACATGTGCCCACTGAGTGCACATAGGTTTGGCATCACCCTCCCCTTGTCCACACCTTGGGTCGAGCTTGGAACAATGTCCTGAACGTTGATGCAGCTAAAAGTAAAAGAAAAAGCATAATTTGGCCACTCAATAGGAAATGTACCGCAAAATGCAAAAAGATGTTTGGGACATACAAATTTAGCTCGTGGGCAAAAGCAAAACATGAGCTCTACCCCTTATTTATGGCCATCACCCTAGTTCCTATGGGTCCTAGATGAGTCCCCTCCACAGTAAGGAACCCATGATTGTCCCAACCCTTGGTGGGTAATGAAATGCCCCACTTCAAAAGGGGGTACCTACTGTTGTGTCCTACACGTCATGCTCTCATCCCCTGGAGCCCCTAACAGTTATGAAAAAAATCAATCAAAGGCAAAAGGCATATGAAGAAAGGTGGAAAAACAAAGGCCATGGTAACTCATGTACCGTGATTTGCTCCCTCCTACACTCAGATACCCAAGTGTGGGCTTCCCTCATCATAGCTACCCTTGTACGATCCTTGAGAAAGGTAAGGTTGATCTCAACTTCATCTTTCCCAATACATGTGTTCTCAAAATCATCCTTTTCGTCATGTGGACCCGAGGAGGGCTTGTCTTCTTGCTCATTACTTAGATTCTCAATGTCTTGATGATGGTCAATGAAGGCTTCTTCTTGGATGCTTAATTTGGGGCATACTTGAAAATGTCTAAGAAAGCCATCAACGAACTCCTCTATAGATGAGATGCTCTTAGGTTCGTGATCATGCAACCATGAGTTATGACCACTGAGAGATCCCATGAACAACAACATAAGGACATCTTGGTGAACAACCTCCTCTCTGGAAGCATGTGCATTAAATCTTTTTGCGTGGTAAATTGCAAAGAGTGGATCACCTTCAAACATGTGCACCCCACGTGGGTCGTATGTCTGAAGGTGGGCTTCCCGAACCTAAAGGTATGCCTTGTCATTTGGTAATTGAGTATTGTAGTTTGCTTATTATGGATACTTCTGAGCATGGATTAATGGGGGGATTCAGCAGAAAGAATGGGCTAGGTCTGTGCTCATTTCCCCGAGACCTTTTTTTGATGTTAACCTTGGACCCTAGTCCCGTGGGATCTCTTTTACTGACCTTTGGGATTTAGGGATGGTACTACCTGGGAAACCTTTATTTTGGTTGCGTGGTCCCACTCCCTCATCCACATATATCACCCCCCTTCCACTCATTATAACCCCATTCATCATTTCTCCTATTTGGGTTCACATTCCTCCACTAGTCCACATAGGGTTAGCCTTCCCCTTCCCCTTGCCCACACCTTGGGTCGGGCCTGGAATGATACCCCAGAGGTTATTGCAGCTGAAAAGAAAAGTAAAAGCATAATTGGCCACATTCAACAGGAAGATGTACCACAAAATGCAAAAGATGGTCGAGACAAACACATTTAGCACGTGGGAAAAAACCAATATATGAGCTCTACCCCATTATCATGGCCATCACTCTGCTTCTTATAGGCTCTAGATGAGCCTTCTTTATCATTGAAGGTCCCATGATTGTCCCAACCCTTGGTAGGCAATGAACTGCCCTACCTTAAAGGGGGTATCCATTGCTATACCTTGCACATCATGCTCTTATCCCTTGATCCCCAAGCAATTAATTAAAGAAAAATCATAAAAGGCAAAAGGCATATAAAGAAGGGTGGAAAAATTATACATTACATACTCAAGTGTGGGCTTCCATTTTATTAGCTACCCTTGTACCCCAACATGTGGCCCAGGGTTGCCCCATTCATTCCTTAATCCATTCATCTCTTTATCACATGCCACCACCCTTTGAAGGATGTACCTTGGATATACTATTCATTCTAAAAGTAGAAACCACCTAATAGGATACTTGGTTAACCCCATTTGGAGCTTAGAGACATTAGCACATGCCAAAGCCCATTGTGGAAGGCCATGCCATTTTGAAGTGCCCACTTGTTGTCCATGGTTTATAAGCTCTTTAACTCAATTTCCTTTAATGGCTTGTTGTATTGGAAGGCTAGGGGATGCATTGGATCTTATGCAAAATTGTAGATGGTCTCCATTTTGTGTTTGGTCTCCATACACACGGTCCTAACCCTCTAGAGGTCTACATTGGCACATGTAGGGTGTGTGTTGAGAGCCATGGGCCTGCACAACAGTAGACAACACTCCATGGATCCCTAGAGATGTTTAGAGATTGCTCGAGTTTCACCTATTAGACGAGGAAGATGCACCTGGTTCACCATGCCTAGTCGGCCCCATAGTTGTACCATGCACTTGGTAGATGACCCAGGACTTGTATGTTGATGTGGCATCACTTACACTATCATCTGAGCCCTTACAGATGGTTTACAGGCGTCTTCGACCTACTTGGAGACCCATGAGGTTGCTTGTGTGCCCTCACACACATTGAGAGCACCACAAGTTTATTATTTGGAGAACAAGGGACCAACCCCTTGTCCACTACTTTTGGGAGTCCTATTCATCATTGTGGCACTTATGGGCTTCATCAGTTTTCCTAGAAGGCCCAACGACATGTATTGTTGATCATTCAACCTCTTGAGTCTTGGGAGGCTTATTCTTTTGTTTATGAGCTAGTTTGGTAGGCTTGTCACCATAAGTTAGTTATTTTGCACATTAATTTTATTTTAGGAGCTAATGTAGGCCCAAGTAGCTAAATCAAACTCATTAGAAGTGTATAAATAGAAGTGACGAGGATTCATTTTAGCATCATGACTTGGATTGGACTTGTACATCTCTTGAAAATTTCACGATCCTTCTTGGAGGACGAATTTTGGAGCATGGAATGAATTTTGATGTTTGGATTATTTTCTCTTGTCTTGGAGCTTCTTGATTGGAAAATTTTTGATGGTTGGATATACTCTTAATACATGTAAGTACAATTCAATTCTATTTTCTTTTCTATTCTTGTCACATACATTGCTGCTAGGATTTTACTATACAATATACTAGGGCTAATTCACTGCATCCATTTATGCGAAGTTGTGGAAATTTGGTTTCTAGATAGTGATGCTTCATGTATGGGCGATGTATTATGAATGGATGTTCCTAGAGTTGCTTCTTTATTGAAATTCATCTGGATAAGCCATCAATCTTGCAAAACAAAGTATAAAGTTCTTGAAGCTGCTTTTGCTGCTGCCCTAATGCTATGCGAAGTTGTCTTTGAGGTCATCTTGACATAGAAAATTCAATTTCCTTAGTCATAATTACTCTTGACTCCAAATCTCCCCAAAGGATTAGGCACTGGTCCACCATAAGGTGATCACCTTAAACTTATTTTCCTTCTCCCCTCTCCTCTTCTCTAGGTCTAGTCATCTAGGACACCTAAGGCATCAATTATCACATAATCTAGCCATTCGAATACTTAGATTTTTGGTCCACAACTGCACTAGTGTGTCCTCAAGAAGCCCTCCAAATTTCATGAGATTCCAATGGTGGGATCTTTAGATATCGCAAGCCCTATCTCAAAGACCAATTCTTGCCCTTGGTTTCCCTTAGGCTAGAAACCTCACTGGGATCCTTGCATTGCGTTTCATTGAAAATTAATTCCTTGATCCCTTTCCCCTCCTTAATTAGGTTAATCTCACCATTGGTTGCTAAACTCCCTCCTTTTGACCTAACCTGTGTTCACTTGGTCCCGTGTGGTTCCATATCCTATCAAAGTCAATTCTTAGAAAGCCAATTAGAAAACCAAGTTCCACAAGGGTTTAGGAAACTCCTTTGTAAGTCACATTCTCTAAGCCAATCCCTCACATCCCTATTCCCCTATCCTAAAGAACCTTGTATCTTGCTTAAAAGCAAGCAAGTCCCACTCTTGAGTCTCTCTTAGGAAAGGGTCATCGAGATCTCACTCACATCCATCTTAGTTGATCTATCCTTCATAAGTGATTCTCTATATATCAGGTTTCCTGCCATCGGTGAAAGTCCGTAAAGAGTAGAAAGCTTTAGTTGTGGTGACAATGGGCTTTAACTTCATTGCTGCTCTTGACCTAGAAAATGCCCCTCTAGGGTCCTTGCTAGTTTGAGTGGTAACAAGACCCTTCCTCCTTAGAGTGAACTTGAATATTTTCAAATTCATCCAAATGATTAAGAAAACGAACAATTTGCTTCTCATCATCAAACATTTGCCAATGTTCTACATTATCCGGGATTGACGGTCTGAAATGACTTCCAATTTGGCCTTATCCTTTATCAAATTATCAGAGATTTGGAAAGTAGAAACAACTATAACAAGCTCATCAACTTGACTATTTTCTTCTCTAGGAATGATTTGGAGACCAAAGACATCAAATAACTGAATAGTGTTCCACTCAACAATTTTATATTTTTTAAGTCTATCACTCTTACATGAGAATATACCTTTAACTTGCTTAATGATAAGATCAGAGTCCCCCTTCACATTCAACAATTTTATTTTGAGGTCCCTGGTTATTTCAAGACCTATGAGCAAAGCCTCATATTTTGCTATATTGTTGGTAGCTTCGAATTCCAATTGGAAAGCAAATTTAAACACATGCCCAAAAGGCGATGTCAAAATCCCAACCCCTTTGCCTTGCTTAGAGCGAGCACCATCAAAACTCATGTGCCAGATTTGTTTCTTAGTCTCATCTTTATTTTCTGGCAAGATTATAGGTTCATAAAGGACAACATAATTTCCAATGCTAGATTGTTTTATAATGGCTTTTTCTCGAGGATCTTTGGGAGGAGATACCTTTTCCGGAACCTTCTCAATTTCAATAGGAGTACTACATGGTGAGCAAGGTGAAGGAGCTTGGTGTTCATTTTTGGGAACTGCCACCTGAGGGGCTTTGACAGTTTCCGTGACCATAGTTTTTTTGATCAAGACTCTTGATCATTTCACTGATAGGCACAAATATTTTTGCAACGCTGATCCATTCTCCTAAGTCAAAGTTCAAATTAGCCTCTGAAATACTGGAAGCAACTCACTCTGTGTTTCTCCCCTGCATACATTGATCTTCAAGCAAAATTTCACTTTCATCCTCATTATTGTTTGTGCCAAGAGGTATAATATTTTTAACACTGGCTATTTTCAATAACCTCCATTCAATCTTCTAAAGGAAAATGAAACTCTTTTCCAAACACATTGATTTGTTTTGTTGTTGTTGAAAACTTATTATTCAAGATATTCTTTGCACTAGCACAAGGCTCTTCATCATGGAAACTTTGACATGGTCTGCAAAAGGAGTGGAACACAAAATTTGTAGATTTCAAGGGATTAAGGTGTCTCTGCCAGTATTGCACTAATCGCCAAAATATTGCGGTAAAATTTTTATTGCGATTTTTTCAAAAAGTAGATAAAATCAGGGGGTTTTTTTTGCTGATTTTTATGAAAAAATCGGGATTTTTTTTTTTTTAAATGAGGAGGAGGAGGTGACCCAAGCTACCCTTGTCACAAGTAGAGGACGTGGTCTACCTCCTGTAGCTCCTAGTTCTTCAGCTTCTAGAGCTCAACAGAGTCTACTGCCAACTCCACCGACACCTACATCTAGAGGGGCAAAGGAAATCAATAGTATTAGACTTTAGTTATTTGGTTCATTTCATTGTATGACATTATGAATCATGATATGAGATACATTATTATATTTTTTGTTGATATTTTGAGGTTGAGTTGGGAGTCATGAGTCAGGACTTACTATTTAGGACATGATTCACTGTTATGTGTGATGTGGCACTAGAAATGATATTAAACATGTTATATATTAGTTCTTTTATCATATTTATGTGTCAATGTATTTATTTTATGTTGTAGATGCTTTAGATATTAAAAAATTTGCAAAAAAATGAATATTTTTGTATGTTACGATTTTTTCCCGATTTTTACTGATTTTTTCCCAATTTTTACGATTTTCTCTGATTTCTTCCTCGCGTCGATAATATCCCGATGACGATTAGTGCAACATTGGTCTCTGCTCAGTGGGACGATTCCCTTTCGACCATGGACTACTATTCTTTTTAGGTTGAGTTTGAGTTTGATTTTGGTTTATTTCCATTTGAATTAGCCTAGACTGCATCGCACTTATTTCCCTAGCATGCTCAATTCTCATTTCTTTAATCATTTGAATTAATTCTTTAATTGGATCATGTTCTACCTCCCTAATTTCTTTTCCCTTAGATTTGATCGGGCCTCTTTCAAAACCAAGAATTTCTGATTTACTAGAAGATCTCTTATCTTTCTCTAATTCCTTAGCCACATTCTAAGCAACATTTTAATAGACTCCGACATGGGAAGATGCAGGTGCAGGGAGATGCATAGGGGGGACGTGTGGGAGTACCCTCAAATTTTAGGGAATTTTCGGGGGTGTGGGGGAACGTTGAGGTATATAAATAAATATATATATATATATATATATATATATATATATAATTCAAGTTCATATTCAATAATGAAAGCATAAATAGACTAATAGTAATAGTAAATACATTGATACACACATAAAATTTAAATTCATAATTGAATTAAATAATGACATACATTGATCCATCCTCGTCATTCATTTTGGTACATACCTCATTCGTGTGACATACTCATCATTCATCCATACCATGAGATTCAATAATAAAATTCAATAATGAAATACTCAAACATATTGATCCATATCATTCATCATTTATCATTCTATAATCTACATTGATTTAAAATTTAAATTCATCATTCTAGAATCTAAATTAAAAGCAAAACATACTAGAATATTACTATATACTATATAGTATATATACTAGATACTGAAGTTTGAACACTAAAATAGTAAATTACTAAATTCAAAATTTGTATAACTCAAAGTATCAAACTCAAAAGTAGTTAAGAGTAGGGAGTCAATAATTAGTTTCAGGTCATCAATATCTAGTGTCACAACTTAAATGTTGATTTGGGGTAGCATCAGATGTGCTCTAGCCATGAAAATTGGTGGAGAGGCTAAAGCACATAAGATCTCCAAGACCCATAAATGGTTTGGACAAATTGTACCCGGTTTGGGAGATATTAAAATAATTAATATTTTTAATGGAGTTTCTAAATCTAAACTTAGGAAAAATAAATTATTAATGGGTATTAATATAAAATTAGGTTAGAAGGTTCCAAAAGTCATGGATCAAGCTGAATCTAATCTTAGCCGTTGATTAAAGATTTAATCTCCGGCGTTGATGGACCAACGAGAAAAGTATAAGAGGCTTGAGGGTCCTTTGGAGGACACACTAAGGGAGACCAGTTAGTTCGATTTCTAGAGCGGGGTTAGCTGAGAAATTCGAACCAGTGGTTTGGAGAGGCAGCAAGCACAGAACAGAGTCGGGAACAACACTAGAAGACCAACGCAAAGGTTGGAGAGGCAGACGCAGAGGCAACATACTGCGCAGTCACTAGAGGGCCTGCGTGGGTAACGCAAAGAGGCCCAGTGCTGACACAGGGAAGCTGGAGCTGATGCAGAGGGTATGGGAGCTACGCAGAGGTTAGATAGCTTGACGCTGAGACTGGGAGAAGTGCTGGAGAATTTTCTCTCAGTTGGGTAAGCTTGTTTGGCACCTAGTTGTACTGAAGAATTGCTGAATAATAAAATCCTCCCTTGCTGCATCGGTTTTCCCACATTGGGTTTTTTCGGGGATTGTTGTCCAAAATATTTGTGTCAATGTGTTGATTCTTGTGCATGTGTTTGTTTCTGTATTATGGTGTGATAACTGCAACATAATTTATTTTAATGTTTATTGAAGGATTTTCATAAATAACTTATTGGGAAATAAGTAGGTAAAATAAACTAGTTGTTGCAGTGATATAATTTTCACATGGTATCAGAGGAAGTAATCAGAGACAGGAAGGGAAAATCAATTATGGGTTGAGACCATGATGCAGAGGCATCTACGTCAGGAGACTCACACAGATTTTCAAAAAATTGCACAAGAGAGTGATTTCAATTTCTTTATTTTGGCTTCCAGGCTGGAAGAAGAAGTGGCTTGTGTGACAAGCTCTGCATCATCAAAGGTATGGTATATAGACAGTGGAGCCTCTTGGCATATGATGGGTATTCAAGAATGTTTCTTAGACTATCGGGACGAGTAGATGAACTTTCAGATCACCATGGGGAACAAGGCAAAGTGTACTCCAGTAGGGAGGGGTACCATAGTTTTTCAAACAGAAACAGGAGAGCGGTTCCGTGCTATCAATGTGTTGCATGTACTAGGATTGGGGATGAACTTACTTTCCGTGTCGCAACTTCAAGGCAAAGGCTATGGCGTTTTCTTCATCAAGGAGAAAGTATATGTCAAACACCTGAGATGGAAAAAGAAAGTGCAGATCGAGATCAAAAGTAACAGGTTGTACAAACTACAACTATAATCACCAATGGCACTAATTTGCAGTCATGGAGACAAGGATTTGAACGAACTATGGCACAGAAGAATGGGACATTTGCACCATGGGGCTCTGAGGATTCTCAGGAGCACTATAATAGGAGTTCCGAATCTTAGTACGAAACGAGATGATGTGTGTAGAGGATGTGCTCTAGGAAAATATGCCAAAGCAACATTTCCTAGAAGTAAAAACAAAGTCAAGAGTGTACTAGGATTGATACACTCAAATATCTGCGGACCCCTGTCCACTAAAGCTCTTTGTGGTGCCGAGTACTTCCTCACCTTCATTGGTGACCACTCAAGGAAAACTTGGATTTATTTTCTGAAAACCAAGGATGAGGTTTTCCCTCGATTCAAAGAGTTCAAGGCTCTGGTGGAGAATCTGAGTGGGAAGAAAATAAAAGTTTTGCGCTTAGATAATGGTGGAGAGTATGTCGATAAGGACCACTAATATTTGCGCTAAGGAGGGCATCAAAAGAGAGTGGACAACTCCTTACAATTCGGAGCAGAATGGAGTGGCTAAAAGAAAGAACAGGACTATTGTAGAAGCAGCGAGGGCCATGACGTATGATCAGGGTATGCCAAAATTCTTGTGGGCAGAAGCATGCAATACAATAGTCTATGTTCAGAACAGAACTCTTCATCGAGCATTGGGCAAGATTACTCTCGAGAAAGTCTTCATAGGGAAGACACCTAAAGTCAGTCATTTCAGGATATTTGGGAGCTTGGCATATTGCCGCATACCCGAGGAAAAGAGGAAGAAGCTGGATCAAACTGCAGAGAAAGGGTATCTAGTGGGATATAGCGAGAATGCTAAGGCATACATAATCTATCTTCCAAGGAGTAGGAAGGTAGTAGTTTGATGAGATGTGAAGTTCATAGAGGATAGGGCTTTGAAAAAATCTCGAGAAATGCCTTCCGAAGAGTAGCCAAAAGAGGAACCGTAGGTCAAACCTCTTCAACCAACGGAAGAAAATAAGTCTTCTTAGGGTCAAGAAGAATCACAGAATGAGGAGTTAACAGAAGCACTTGCTGGCAGAGGAAGAACGAGCAGGGAACTTCGTCAGATTCTGCGAGATGCAAAGGACTTCATTGGTGCACCAAGGAAGAATAAGAGGGAGCGAAAACATCCAGATAGATATCAGGCATTAGTAGCTTAGGATGGGGATCCTGCTAGTTTTTAGGAGGCAACTCAACATCAGGTTTGGCTAGATGCGATGGTAGAGGAGTACAACTCCATAATGGTGAATGATGTCTGAGAGGTAGTGCCAAGGCATCAAGACCTATCAGTGGTAGGTTCGAGATGGATCTAGAAGATCAAATACATTGCAGACGACAGTGTTGAGAAATACAAAGCCAGGTTTGTGGCTAAGGGGTATGCTCAGAAGGAAGGAATTGACTACAGAGATACCTTCTCGTCCTAGTAGCCAGGTATACATCTATTAGAACCGTGATATCTCTTGCAACACAGATGGGGTGGGAGATTCATCAGATGGATGTCAAAACAACATTTATGAACAAAGTGATAAAAGAAGAGGTATACATTGAACAACGAGAGGGCTTTGAGACACATGAGAAGAAGTCTCATGTATGCAGATTGAAGAAAGCCTTGTATGGGCTAAAACAGGCACCTAGAGCATGGTATGGTTGAATCGATGGCTACTTGCAAAAAATGGAATTTGTCAAGAGTGACGCAGATCCAAATCTCTACTATCTGGTTATAGAGAATGAACCTCTAATCTTAGTATTATGTGGAGGATCTCTTCCTGACAGGATCATCCAGGCTCATCGGGGACTGTAAGAAGAATCTAGCCACGGAATTCGACATGAAGGATTTGGGACAAATGCATTATTTCTTGGGGTTGGAAGTTTGGCAGCAAAAGGGGGAGATCTTCTTTAGGCAAGGGAGATATGCTACAGAAATCCTGAAGAGATTCAGGATGGAGGACTGTAGACCCATGGCTACTCCAATGATCACCAACTCGAAGAGGATTGATGGATCAGAAGACAAGGATGTTGATCCCACCTTATACAGGTAGCTCATAGGGTCCCTGATGTTTCTGGTCAATACCAGGCCAGACATTTGCTACGCTGTCAACACCCTCAGTTAGTTCATGGTGGAGTTGAAGAGGGCGCACTGGGCAACAACCAAACATGTTCTCAGGTATTTACAGGGGACAGTCGATTATGGACTCTTGTACACCAGGAATAAGGATATTAGATTGAGTGGACTTACTGATGCAGATTGGGCAGGAAGTTCAGTGGATTGGAAAAGTACCTTTGGTTATTGTTTCAACATTGGATCAGGAATGACCTCCTGGTGTAGTAGGAAATAGAAATCCGTGGCTCTGAGCTCAGTTGAGGCATGATATATTGTTGCGAGCAGAGCTTCATGTGAGGCCATATGGCTTAGAAAATTGCTTGTGAACCTATTCAGAAGAAAGATGGAGGCGACTCGGATTATGTGCGATAATCAGAGTTACATCAAACTCCCGAGAATCCAGTGTTTCATAATTGGTCAAATCATATTGATATCCGATGTCACTTTGTCAGAGACTGTGTCCAACGAGGAGCTGTACAGTTGAGCTACGCTCCTACAGGAGAACAGGTGGCAGATATCCTCACCAAGGCCCTTGGAAGAACAAAGCTCGATTACTTCAGAGAAAAGATGGGGATGATAAAGAATCCATTTCAGTAGCAGAAATGGGGGTGACATTGTAGTGCAGTAGCAGTCAACAGTAGCATGATGCAACATGATGAGAAGAGGATGTAATGCAGATGCAGTGGTGGGAAGAAGGACCAACAGTAGCATAGATGCAACAATGGCGATGGCAAGGCCATGGACAGCAATGCAAAGGATGTTGGGCAGGGAGGCCTAACATCAACACAGGGACTGGTCCTGGATGATCAGGGTAATGCTCAGTGTGGAGTATTATTAGAGCACAATCCTCGCTAAGAGGGAGTGTTGATTTGGGGTAGCATCGGATGTGCTCTAATTATGAAAATTGGTGGAGAGGCTAAAGCACATGAGATCTCCAAGACCCAAAAATGGTTTGGAGTCTGGACAGATTGTACCGGGTTTGGGAGATATTAAAATAATTGATATTTTTAATGGAGTTCCTAAGTCTAAACTTAGGAAAAATAAAATATTAATGGGTATTAATATAAAACTGGGTTAGAAGGTTCCAAAAGTCATGGATCAAGCCAAATTTAATCTTAGCCGTTGATTAGAGATTTAATCTTGGTCGTTGATGGACCAATGAGAAAAGTATAAGAAGAGCTTGAGGGTCAATTGGAGGACACACTGAGGGAGACCAACTAGTTCGATTTCTGGAGCGGGGTTAGCTGAGAAATTTGAACCAGTGGTTTGGAGAGCAGCAGGAGGCAGTAAGTACGGAACAAAGAGTCGGGAACAACACCAGAAGACCAACATAGAGGTTGGAGAGGAAGACGCAGAGTCTCTCAAGCAGACACAGAGGCAACAGACTGTGCAGTCACTAGAGGCTTGAGGGTTAGTTGGAGACACACTGAGGGAGACTAGTTAGTTTGATTTCTGGAGGGGGTTAGCTGAGAAATTTGAACCAGTGGTTTGGAGAGTAGCAGGAGGCAGTAAGTACAGAACAAAGAGTCGGGAACAACACTAGAAGACTAGCACAGAGGTTGGAGAGGAAGACGCAGAGTCTCTCAAGCAGACACAGAGGCAACAGACTGTGCAGTCACTAGAGGGCCTGCGTGGGTGACACAGAGAGGTCCAGTGCTGGTGCAGAGAAGCTGGAGCTGATGAGAGGGTCTGGGAGCTATGCAGAGGTCAGATAGCCTGATATTGAGACTGGGAAAAGTGATGGAGAATTTTCTCTCAGTTGGGTAAGCCAGTTTGGCACCCAATTGTACTGAAGAATTGCTGAATAATAAAATCCTCCCTTTTTTCACCGGTTTTCTCACTTTGGGTTTTTCCAGGGACTATTGTCCAAAATATTTGTGTCGATGTGTTGATTCTTGTGCATGTGTTTGTTTCTGTATTATGGTGTGATAACTGCAACATAATTTATTTTAATGTTTACTAAAGGATTTTCATAAATAACTTATTGCGAAATAAGTAGGTAAAATAAATCAGTTGTTGCAATGATAGAATTTTCACATCAAAATTTAAAATTGAAAAGTAAAAATGGACATTGAAGAATTTTCAAATTAATACGTGAAATTTCAAATTTTTTTATTCTTATTCTTATTATTATTGTTTTAATTTTTTAATTTTTATTAGACAAATTCAAGGGGTAACACGTCTCCCCTCAAAAGGGAACACCTAGAAGCACCCTCGTTTGAGGGGGGGGATGCCCAGAAGCACCCTTTTGAGGAGTTGCGTCCCCCACACTGAAGAAATGCACCCCCTTGCATCTCCCCATGACTCCCCAAAAAGGGTGCGTGGGGAAAGACACCCCTAGAAGTCTTGTCGTCCCGGGTGCGTGGGGTGTGTGCACTTGATCTTGGGGGACGCGTCCCTGTGGAACACTGGTTATATGCTCTTTCTTGTTCTTTTAGCTACATGAGCCTCCCAGGGCTAAGTTTCGGGCCTTGCCTAGGGATGAGGACGTATGATGCCAAATCTTTGTGAACTAATAGTTTGCTGAACTCGAATAATGGAGGTGGTATATGGGGCTTGTAATGAGAAATGGAAAGTGATAAGTATGGAATTGGGATATATGGAACATACTGTCTTAATTGAGGCTTCCCAAGTAGTGCCCCTTCTATAACCATTGGGCCACTGGGGAAGGTACCACTGGACTTGGGTCAAAGATTAACCCACCATAAGTTGAGGGAATAGGATTATGGTCAAAGCCAGTCCACCTTTCTAGGTGATCCCATAATCCATGTCAAATTCCAAATTACAAACAAGCATAAGCACCCAATTGCAAAATGAATAAAGTACCTTTTGATCGGAAGCCCACCTTCGTTCATGTGCTCTTGCGAGATGGGTGAGAAAACATAAGCCTGACGCAAGTGGCAGAGATAAAAAATGGCACACCATAAGCTAGTGGTGGGTGTTAGGGCTGTTGCTTGGACGATTGGATGTCGATGAAGAGGAGGAAAATTTCTCCTATAGGGCTACCCATTTTGGTGGGTAACGTACTGCACATGCTATTGATCTCTTCTTGAGGAATGTATGGAGCCAGGGTGAATTGCTGCTCACTGTAGCATAAAAACTATGGCTGAAGCAAGAAAACTGATAGCTTGTAGACTTGAATTTAAAAATACACACAGGTATTTAATAATAATAATTTATTATAAATAAAATTGTATAAGATGATATAAGATGATTTGAATGTTACAATGAGGCCCTGCGTTTATACCTCAGTGGGTGACCTTTCGTGAATGGGCATGTCTTTTAGACATGCGTTTTCACCTAACTTAATGACTATTTAACCTAATTAATATTTGATTATTTAATATTTATATTTGTTTTATTTATTTAATTGTTATGAATTATGTTCATAACATAGCCTCTTTCTTGAGAAGCTTGGTCCTCAAAGCTATATTGCTAGCAATCGTCTTTGCAGTTGTCGTCTTGGCATATGAAAGGTGGAAATTCTCTGTCAATGGTAGCTTGCTAGTAACTTTTTTTTTTAATTT
>APFE031058330.1:107350-121186 GCA_000404065.3 Pinus taeda
GTTATTGGCTGGACACGACTGTACAAAACGGCGGAACTGGGTTGACCGACACTAATACAATGACAAAGCGGACAACCGGGTAGCATGACGAGTGGTTAAAGGCAGCTGTCTTGTTTTGGCCCTTGTTGACAGGGATAACTCGGACAGGTAGGCGCGGCTGGAAGCAGGAGGAGGCCCTTATTGTTTATCACTTATAGGAACGATGCCGTGACGGTTTGGGTCCAAGTAGACCATGAAGCCAGCAAGGCAACCGTGGTCAAATGGAATTAGAAGCATTACAACAGGGGAGAGGAATAGTGTAATAGGTCACAGAGACATTGCTGAGTTGGACACGAGGGCATCATGATCCTTGTGGATGGAGATGGTGACAGGCGGGAAGGAAAAGTGAGATGATACGTGTTGGCCATCCTGTAGACTGTGCCCGGTCAAAATATTCTTGTTTATTTGGCTCTACCCATATACATGGATGAACATAATGCGTGCATGCATCATCTCTCCAACGCTATCTGCAAATGCTATTATTGTGAAGTCTGCACGCATTTGACTAATTGGTAGACAAACTATGCAATCATCATAAAACATTTGTGCGGACGTGAGATTATATCGAATCGTACATATAATGGTCCCTTTTTCGATAACCCAGAGCATCACATTGTCTTTCTCCAATCGATGACCCGAGACAGTTCCAATAGCGGGGTGATACATATCAATAAACCCTCGTTCTCCAAAGTGAGAAACTTCCGAATAATAATCTGGAATCTGTAAAAAATAATTCACACTGTAACCAGTGACCCCACTCTCTTCTCGCAGTTTATGTTCAACTTCTGCTTGTGTGCTAACTGGTTTTTTTGGTGGTGTACTTGGACATTTAGGTGGCTTCTGAGCACCAACAAAGTCTATTATCTTCAAGAGGTCTCTTTTTATTAGTTGGTTCAACACGTGTGATAAATGACCGAGGAGGCACTATGGAACCTCTCATTACCCTCATAGCTGATGGCTGTAGTCTAGTCATTACAGGCATGGTACAATTATCTGTTGACAATGATGGCTATATGCCAGTCAATTCATATCTTGTAGGTTCATCATCAATAGCCAGTGCTTCAGTTAATTCTTTGGGTTTTATGGGAATAGAAATGTTTTTAGCAGCAAATTCTAGTACTAATGGATTTGCTGTGACTTTCCTATTTTTACCATCTTTAACTTTATGTGGTTTCTGAGCACCAGTTACTCCATCGTTTGCAAGACGTCTCCTCTTGTCGGCTGGTTCCATAGTAGGTGTGATCAATGTACTATGATGCACTTTGAAACTTGACATTGTTTGCATACCTGAAGGCTGTAGTCCAGTCATTTTAGGTGCAACGCAGTCATCTGTTGACAACAATGGTTGCATCCCAATCAATTCATGTCTTGCAGACTTGTCTCCAATAGCCAGTGCTTCAATTGGTCTATTGGGTCCTCTGGAAATGGTAATGCTTTTAGCACTGTATTCTGGGGATGTCAATAGATCTGCTTTAAAAGATTCATTGAAAGTTTGTGTAGTTGTGAAATCCTCATTTTTGACCACCATCTCTAAATCCTTATTATCGATTTCCTTTCGACACTCTTTAACTTCTGCATATGATTTTTCTAAACGCTGAAATGCTTCTTGAATACTAAACTGTTCAACATAATCAAGATGTGAACGTAATGGCACATTGTGCAGCGAGCTACGTTCAAAGGCCTGCATGATTATATCGTGTGTCATGGCTCCGATATCACTGTAGCATAAAAACTATGGCTGAAGCAAGAAAACTGATAGCTTGTAGACTTGAATGTAAAAATACACACAAGTATTTAATAATAATAATTTATTATATATAAAATTGTATAAGATGATTTGAATGTTACAATGAGCCCTGCTTTTTATACCTCAGCAGTGACTTTCGTGAATGGGCATGTCTTTTAGACATGCCTTTTCACCTAACTTAATGACTATTTAACCTTAATTTAATATTTAATTATTAATTATTTATATTTTTTTTATTTTATTTAATTGTTATGAATTATATTCATAACACTCACAATCATTTAGATCAAGATTCAAGCTTTTTGAGCCAATTTGGAGGTCTTTATAAAGATTTTGGGTAGTTTTTTGAGGTTCCTTACCTCATTACACCCACAAAATGATGGTTAGACTACGATTGTCAACCAAACCTTTGTCCGTGCTCTTTGGATAGATTATGAACAAAACTGACATTAGGATAGCTATCAACATATTTTGCAACATAGTTACAACATAGAACAAAGTTACTCTTGTATTTGCAGGGTTCCCACCTTTTGAAGTTTACTAGGGCTTCTAACCCTTGACAACATATGAGATCTTAGTTGGTCTCTCATCTATGACTAGTCATTAGTGTATGGAGCAGGAAAACCGCTGTTTCATTTCTGCGGAACATGGTGATAATACGTGCAAGAGTACATGACATACTCTAATGAACTCAGACCACTTCATGATTGGGATCAAGTACCTCTACATTTCCTGGTTGGTGACCATATTTCGCTGCATGGGGATGTATATAGCTTCGCAAATGAATGGCGTTATGAGCTCAAACTATTTCAATGTGGACTTGATACCATTCTTCGACCTCCTTTGATTGAGGATACAATGCAAACAACCACTTGGTTGGGACATTGGAATAAAATGTGTTGTAAGAATGTAGGCTAAGTGTTTGTCACACTCTACTTTTGATTAGTCTTTTACTCACCCGCAATAGAAATTGTGGATCATTTTGTTAATTTTTTACTGTTCTATGCTATTACAATCACTTTAGCCCAATTCTTTTCTTCAATTATCAGTCAATTTAATTTCCCAGTAACAAATAACAATTGTAGATATAACGATAAATGCAATGTACAGTAGAAGAAAATCAAGAGCAATAATGAGAGACACCAAATTTGGTCAAAGACCTAGGAAAAACTCCACAAGGGGGGAAAACCTTTCAAATTCTTCTTCTTATGATTGTCAATAATCCAATTCATCAACTAAGAGTCAAAGGTCAACAACTTTGACTTTCCAATCAACCAATATCCAAAATCCAAGAGATGATCCCAAAAGTCAAATCTGGTCAAACTATCAAATTTGGTCAAAATCAACAACAATGAAAGATGCTTTAACCAATCAGAAGTCAACGACCATAGAAATCCAAAAGAGCTTAGCCAATTGGTCAAAATATTCGACCTTCCAAGTAGGTCAAACCTCAGTGAAAACAACCTCAAACAACTTAGTCAAACTTGGTCAACAAAGACAAAAAGTCAGTGGTCAGACCTGCGGTCAAAGTCTGCGGTTAAATGCATTCAAAGTGCCCAAAAAAACTTGATCTTTGTGCCAAAGAATGCGGCCTCCAAGAATAGATCCAAATCAAAAGTCAAACCAAGTCAAAGTAAACCCAAACTCCAAAATGTCAACATTGGTCAAAGGATGATCTAAGGCAGATTTTGGCCCTCTTGAAATTCTCTTTCTCCTATTTGCACGTGTAAAAATAAGACGTGCAGTTTCACACTGTACGAACCTCCAAAGAGAAGAAGATGTGTGTGATGTGTGTCCAAATGGGGTAACATTGAGCTGTGTTTATAGGTATTGGAGGAGACCCAAATTGTATTTAAAGCCGACATGTACTTTTGTGCACATGTGGGTTTTCACATTAAAAATATATTTTTTCCTTTACCAAATTAAATTCTTCTTGTTCACCTGCATATGTCAACAGTTCCAAGAAGCAAAGTACACAATAGTGGATACATTTTTTTTAAGTCATTGTCGTCATTGTAATCCCAAATTCTGTAGCATTATTGTAAAATGATTTTGGTATGACTATGAAGCCATGTAAAAACATCTACGTAAGCCTTTGATTCTTAACAAAGTGTTTCACTCTAGGGAATTTTTTGCCCTCTGCCAATTATTCGTGTTACCGAACCCAAATAATTAGCAAAGTTTTTCTCCCAATCATCCCCCAAAGCTAGAGTGGAGTTATCTAGTAAGGTCTTAGGTGAGTCCAAGTGTTATAGAGTCTATGCATTTTTATCATATTAGATCACGTGTTTTGTGTCGCAAAATTTGGTTGAGTCTAAGAGGTCATCTGTCTATTGTAAAATTCCCCTTCTAAAGGGTTGTTTATGTAATACCTTGATGTAAAAAAGTGTTGTCTAGGAATATTTTGGTGGATGATTACTCATAATTAGACATCATTGCCATTTTTTTTAGACCCACTTAGAGGGTGGAAAATGTGCTTAATCTCCTCTTTAGTCTTTTTATTTATTTTCTAGCAAACGTAAAAGGAAAATTATTTAGTCAAAAATCAATCAAAAATTAAAATGAGAGAAAAAATTAATCTCTCCAAGTGGAAAAGAATCATCAAGAAATTATTGAGGACCTTTTTCAGTATGAAAAACCAAATCAAAATTAAAAGGCCTCATTTCCAAGGCAGAATGTCCTAGTTCAAAAATTTGTTGGACCAGAAAGACTATTTCTCTAGCAAAATTAAATTTCTTGGACCAGGTGGTTGATTAAATGCACAAGTTGCAATATTTCTATTTTTTGAAGATTCTCCAATGGTCCAAAACCTCCCAGAACTTAAGTTTTGGTCCATCTAGCTCAAAATTGAAGGGGTTCTAGCAATTATCAATGGATAAAATTAATTTGACAAGGATCAAGCCTTGGATCAAGTCAAACTAGCCGTTTTTCCACTTGGAGGGGTCTCACACTCTCTTTTTTCTATATAAGGAAGATATTGAGCTCCTCGTTCATCATTATGTACTGATGAAAAAATCTTGTACAAGTTGCGAGTCAAGCTCTACTGGATGTAATTTCTATTTTGCAATAATAATATCAAAAGTCTTTGGGGGTTTATTTGTGATGATGTTCTTTTTCTGCTTCTTGTGGTAATGTTTTTTGGATCTTTTTCTTAATGCTCTACTGAATAATATTGCCTAGTTATTATTTCATTAGCCAATGGTTGGATTAACTATTTGCATAGGTATCTTGCATTAGTTATTGGCTTTAGAAAAACATTCTAACTCACTCAATCTACCAGGTATCTCTGGATCCTGAGGGTTTTAATACGTATCTAGCCCCTCTTGATCTAATAACTTCATTTTAAGTGTGTAGATATTATATGGTATTCAGATCTTGGATGTGAGGGGATGTTTTCGGTTGGACCAACCAACTCCCAAGGAAAGAGAGGCTTAAAAAGCCCATTGTGCTAAATTCTCCAAGGATTATCTAATGACTGTATGCAGTAGTCTTGGCCATGGCTCTAAATTAAAATCTTTTACTCAAATTATTTCAATTTTAATCGTGCAATAAAGTTAGATCTGCTTATTAGAGCTTGAGAATTTTCATTGTGAATATTGTAAATAATTTTTCCTAACCCTTGTAATTATTTTCCTAGTGTATATAGTTAGTGGGGTTTTGTTTCTTCATTTGAAATTTTTCTATAAATTTAGATAGACGACTTTGCCTTTTGTTGCTTTGCAGGTGCTATATCTCAGGATCAAAGGCTAAATTTGATTTCGTTGAAGGCTTAAGCCCTCACCTAACCTAGTGGCTAGGGTTTGGGCAACTATTCTCCTTGGAGGAAGCTGTCTAGCCTTTGGAATGGGACCGAGTGGGTTTTGAAGCCGGATCTGGCCTCCAAAAGTCTAGATCCATCATTATTGTGCCTTTCTCCATCAATGCTCAGCCACATTTGGGAGCCACAAGCCCTACAAGGGCCTATTCCATTGCAAATAAGGGTTTCACAAGGCGTTTATAATTAAAACAATTTGCAAACAAAATTTTTGTGGCTATAAATTGCAATTTGGGCCTTGATCTAACTTGTTTCTCATTGCAGGCTAGTCGAAGAATTTTGAAGGCCGAAAAGGTCTGATTGCAAGTTTATTTGGGGTAGCCGCAAGGGTTTGAGGCTAGTAAACCCTAGCTGCAAGCCTAGAGATGCTAAAATGTCTTAGCCGCAAGCATTGAGGGACTAAACAAATTCATTACATTTGATTACAAGACTAATCTCTTTGTCTTGCAGGCCTAGCGATTTTTTTTTGCAAGGGTTACATTCTAGTTTTCATTGGAAAGTCGCTATCATGCAGTTCTGATCATTTGGAAGTTTACATTTGTCGCAAATACTAACACATTTGTTTTTCAGGCCTAGCGTCCTCTTGAAAGAAGATTTTCACTGTTGTTTGTAAAAATTTCTGTTTTCCCACCCCGGTTTTCAGTTTCTCCTTATTTCTCCCATGTAGTTAAATGCCCTTTCCCATAACCATACATTCAACAAGCTGAAAAAAATAAATTTGCTGAAAACACAAATTCTGGAAATTTTACAGAATGCTGGAAATTGCAGAAATAAAAATCGGCAGTAATAAACAGCCATTAAAACACTGATATTTTTGGTCAACGTGACCCTGGAAAAACCCCCTACAACTCTTGGGGAAAACCAGTTTGAGAGCTCTTCTTCATTTCTGAAAAATGTCTTTTTACAGCAAGAAAATTTCAGCAAAAAATTACAGCAAAATAATTTTTTCAGCAAGCAAACTTATCCATTTTCAGCCCAACGGACCACCTGGAAACTTCTCAGTTTTCAGCAAAAAATCAGCTTTTTCTACTTGTTCTTGCTGCTGTTCTGCTTGTCTTTCTGCTGTTCTGATTTTGCGGAAGAGCTGCCTGGTATGTGTGCCAAATTGCTGCCTCTTTCTCCTTCTTGTCCAGAAATCTCCCTTGCTCTCTTGCTCTCCTTCTCTCAATCTGCTCATGAAAGAATTGAATCGAATGTGATATTTTCCTCCTTTTCCTCCCTTAATATAACTCCAAGTGACTTTTGGGTGATCCCTAAATCCAATTGCTGAAATAGATTTAGATCAATGGCTGAGATTAAATGCACATTTAAATCTCACTTTCTATTTTTTAATTCACCCCACTTTAATAAAGACCCACTTAGTCATTTATTTCCAAAGTCACTTTTCCTTTCTAATTTTTCATTGACTTTATAAAAGTCACTTTAAACTTAGACTTAGTAACTTTATCACTTAAAGTCACTTTTAAATTAGATTTTAACTTTATAAAAATTATAAAGTCACTTTCGGAGAAAAATTTAAATCTTTTGGACACTTTTCCCTAGGCCAAAGATCAAAGCCTAAGGGAACCACTTGTCCTCCGGTACCAAATTTCAACATTGTTTTGGGCTTGGGTATTGATTAACACATCAAATCTCCATCAAATCTCCTTTCTAGCCCTAGCCGCAGGCCTATTAGGCCTTTCTAGCTGTAGTGGCAGGCTTTTCCAAGGTATTTTGTGGTCGCATTTGAGTATAGTGTTAACCCTTTGTGATTGCAGGTATAGCGTGAGGATTTGGAAGGGTTTTCACATTGATTTGAGGTCTATTCATTGTGATTTGGGCCTGCATTTTGGTATACTAGTCTTTGAGGCTAGGCTGCAAGCCTCCAAGGCCTCAAATCCTCTCCATTGTGACTTATTTGTTCACTGTCACAGACTTCAGATCTGAAGTAGTTGTTGCAAATCCTAATCATAACAAGAATCATAATAATAAGACCCTAAAAACACTAAAGAAGATCACATAATAATCATAAAAGTATTCATAAGTGTTTTGGCTCTTGTCTCATGCATCTTTGGTGATAAACATTGTCATTGTGTGGCTGGTCTTGTTACTGCAGTTGACTGATTGCATTACTTCAGTGCTCCGATCTGAGCTTACAGTGACATCTCTAAAGTCTAACACAATGCTTCTGGCATCAAAATTTATTATTGTGCATGGGCTCTTCTTCATTTCATTTGGTAATTGATCCTGACTTCAGTGGATTATATATATTGACAATAAACTACAGTGAGCTTATCTCTTGTTGACAATGGTTTATTTGAAGTCTGGTGCACTTTGCAGGTTAGTCGTTGTGCATCTATCAACGCTTGGACAGCAGATTGATGGTAGATTGGCATTGTTCTTGGTTCAGATTTTGTCAAGGATAACCTTTGCATTTGTTACTAACCATCTCTTTCTTATCTCTTCTCTAATTGCGTCATTCATAATTGCATCTCATAGTTGCATGGTTAGACTCTAGTTGCATTTCATTGCATTATATGGCATATTTGTTTCTCCAGTATTGCATTGCATAGTTTATCTTTTTTGTTGCATTCCATTATCTCAGATCACTCTTAGCAATCTCATCAAATTTACCTATAATTGTGCTTGTATAATCTCGAAGATTCCTCTTGTTCTAATTGCCATATTTGATAAGTGCAAGAAGAATCCTAATAAGCACATTTAAGTAATCAAGAATCATTGTTTCATTGAGTTACATTGAAGCGTCTCTCTAATTGTAATTGGATCTTGTAATCTTGGATTGATAAGTGGTATTTGAATATCTTGGTCTTGGTCACATGTAGTTCTATATTGATCTTATTGGAGCATTTTTCATATTTGCAATCTCATTGAAGCAAATCCTAATTTGGTCATCTTGCATTTTCATCCTAGATTAGACTTGCGTGGTTCAAATTTACATCCAAGCATAAGTTTGGTTGATAGAAATTGAGGGCCACCTTCACCATTCAATTTGCAACGCTTGACCCTTGCACAACTGTTAAAACAGGTGACCTTGCAGTTCTCCCGCGGGCAATCCCTTATAGGAACAAAGGCATTTGGGTTGTTAGAACTCCAGTGTAGGTATCGTTAATGAGGCCTTAGCTTCCTTCCCCTGGACTTCTTTCAACAACCTTGTGTGAGACTTGCTTCAAAACAATTGAGTGTAAGGCTGTCACCTAGAATAGGCATTTAGCTAAAAATAATCAAGATCTTGCTTTCACCTTGCATCTTGATCATTGACAATTAAGATTGTGGGATTAATTCATAATTGCAAGTTTCATATTGCCATACTTTACTTTCCTTGCAGTTGTTTTCTAAATTCATTGCTCATCTCTTTATTGTCCTTGGTGCTAACTTATCTTTGCAGCGATTGTTTATCTGGTAACTTGAATATAGTAAACACTGTTGTGCAAGTATTTCTTAACTTTAAGGCATTAGTCTCTCACTGATATATCCTAATAATCTAATTAGTTGTGCTTAATAATCTCGCTTGCCACATAATTTTAACTCAAGTTCATAAGATATTCATTTCTATCTCCTAGACTTGTTGATCCTCAACAAGTTCCTCATCCATTTCACCTTTAGGGACTACCCCCCTTAGCCTGCTTAGGAGATAGCTTAAACGGAGTGAGTAGGGATCAGAGTGGCAACCCCTACTCTGAGCATTGCGCCTTGGGTGTACACTTCAGGCGACAACACTTCCAAGGGAAAAGACGGACTTTTCTGGATGAGGGAGGCTGTCCAAAGGAGCGAATTTGTCTTTGAGCTGCCAAATTAACACATTTTCTGTACAAAGGGACACAATAGTGAAATCTAGTAGGTGACAAGTTGGATTATATTACTATTTCTAACTCCCAGTTTAGGGATACATTGTACACTTAATACTACAAAATACTCAAACAACTCTGTTTACCATCACACTAATCACTCCATTGATTGTTTCCATCAATCACTGAATCTTACTTTCCAATTTTGGAACTCAATATATTTGTATAGGTATACTGACATATACATTTCAGAATGTATGTGTGCAGTTTTGCTCCTGCATTCTGTCTTATTTGTGCAAACATCCTTTTTGTTGTATGTGTGCACATATAAATTCCTCATGCTATACTCTGAAGTTTTTGACCTATATACCATGTTTCCTTGCTCAACTCTGCCCACAGGCTGCAGGAGTAACTTAGTTCTGTATGCTGCCATGGCCATTGGTTTGTCACCATATGTATAGTTACATATATATTGTAAAAAATATGTTTACAGTCTCACATTTTTTCCTACATTCTGTTTTATTGTTCAGACTCTCTTTGCTGTTTGTCTGCACATATCAATTCCTCATGCCATAATCTTAAAATTTTGACCTATGTATCCACATTTCCTCGTTCAACATAGCCCACAATCAGGCTGAAGGGGTAATTTAGTTCTGTATGCTGTTGTGGCCATTGATTTGTCACCATTTGTCTTGGGTTAGTGACAAGGAATGCTATATTGCTACAATGTATTTTCTCACAACTAAAGTCTAAAACTTTCGGTGAGTGAGAATTCCTAAAATTTGAGATTATTTTGGTTTTCTGGTAAAACCAGGAGCAAAGCACCTACATATCTTATATTTAGTTGCTCTCTAAAGTATAACACTTCTTACTGAATAGTTTATTACAATCAACAGCTATATTATCATGAATTGCTAAGTGTGGTTCAGGTTGTATTTTGGTGGGAATCCACTTCTAGCTTATTGTGATCGTTTTTAAAATTTTCTATCTAGTATATAATTTTGCAGCAAAACGGGGTTTCAGAGTTCTTGTGTCCACATTTATTTTGGACTCCATTCAAAGTTATCTGAACTTATTTGGAACAGGAATGGAACAATAAACAAATAGTTGGTAACTGCCTGGCAAATTTTATGTTCATATTCCCTGTTGTGTCCAGTGAGACCAGAACAGGACATTTTGTGAACATACAGAAGGAACCAGGAAAGGGTTTAGTACAACATAAATTGCATGATGCTGTGACAAGTGCAGAGAACATTAAAAAAATAATGAAAATAAAATGATTCTTCTTATGCCAGTGGCCAAGAGTTCTCTTATGAAATTATTCTGAACTTTGTGTCTTCCTATTAGTGCAAGACAGATAGCCTATTAGTGCAAGACATATAGTTTTGGGAATAAAACCGGTGGAAGTCTTGAATGTTGAACTATATTGCTTGATTCCATCTTGTGTGTAAATCATCATGTCCAAAATACTTAAGAATAATTTTGCTATAGTAATGCTTTATTCATTTATTGGTTTTGTTTTTCAGTATAAGAGGGCCACCCAATAGTGAGGAACTGTAATTGATTCTCATTTTCAATTTCAGAGTGTAGTTTGTCATCATTGTTGTTACAAGCAGAGTAGTTAATTAGTTTTTGTATTGGTCCTTATTTGTGCTTGTAGAACTTGTACAATCTAGCTAAGGATGCTTTCTATTGTATTTTGCAGATAGAATGCCTGTTATATTGGGGACGGAGGGTGCAATTGATGCTTGGCTGAATGACCTTTCTTGCCTTACATTTGAAACAGTTACTCAGCCATACGAAAAATCTGATCTGGTACAGTATTGGTCTTACATGCTCCATCAAGAGACATATGAACAGTCAAATTGTTCTATAATTTTACTTAATATTGTCTTCTATGTTATTTCCTTTACCTGAATAGTATGCTTATCAATTCTAATATGAGCTTCTTATAGCAGGCAAATTATTGCAATATGTTACCCACAGTCTTCCGGGAAGTTGATTTTGCCTTTTAGTCTATTTTGTCATGTAGTGGCTTGACACTGTAACTGTGTCGCGCTGCGTTTGGGGACGGGGAGACTAGTTTCCAGTATGGCTACAGCGCACCCCCAAATTGTCTAGGGGAAGGCAATATTATTATTTTTTTTCTTCTGAATTAAACTATTCTATTATGTACATGAAGCCAAAGTACTTTTACATTCGAGCTGACTGAGAGATCCATCTGCCAGAGGTAATGGCAAAATGGATCAACCAGGTGTAGCCAGGAGAAAGATTGCCTGTTGCATGCTTTTGAGACCCAAAAAATTCCCACGCAGGGGAGAACCTAATTGACATTCTTGCCAGCCACCAAAACAGAGGACCAGACCCATATGACCCAAAAAAATTCTCACGCAGGGGAGAACCAAACTGACATTCTTGCCCAGCCCCAGAATAGAGGACCGAACCCAAAAATAACCAACTCTTCTGCTCAGCGTTGGCATAATACCTCTGAGACAAAATGACATAAATAGACAAGACGACATGTAGACAACCAGAGACAGATGGACAGAGAGACCTGACCGAAGAGACCATGAACCAGAACCACCTCCGAGCAGCAAAACCTGAGACGATGCGGCAGGCTATTCCTCTGGCTCCTCCTCCACGATTGGACAAGGTCCGTATTCCTCCTCGTCCTGCACCTTGCCTTCTGTTTCCACGACCGCTTCAGGTTGTTGCTGGTTTCTTTCCAGCTGAGGATTCGGAGATTCTGCAGCTTTCCCTTTGTTTGCCTGGGCCAATTTAGCTTCTTGGGCCTTGTCCCTCGGAGGAACAAACTCAGGCGGAGCACTGGAGCTGCCTTCGTCCACAGCTTCATCGATGAACAGAACGAAGATGTGGGCGTTTATGCTCAGGCGGTTCAGGTGGCTATCGAAGGAGAAGATAGCGGAGCCAAAGAAGGGAGCAGACGAGGTCCCAGGAGAGCTCGCCTCCATGATTTGGCTAGGCCGGATAGGATTGGCGGTTGCAGAGCTAGGGCAATGGTAGAAACCAATGTTGCACGAAGCGGAAGCGCGAAGCGGAAGCGCGGAGCGCGGAAGCGTCATTTTCCAAAAATCTAGGAGGCGAAGCGTCCGCGGAAGCGTCTGCTATATATATATATATTTTTTTATATTTTTTTGCATTTATACTCAAAACAACCATCCCAAATACCAAATTAATTGTAGAAGACATGAAAGCATGCATATTTTTGCATAAATCAAGATAGATATGGCATCCATGATTGCATTGTAGTTACTAGTATGTACAACAATCATCTATATTCTAGCTATTACAAACATACATCAAATTTTTAAGCATATTATAAAACATAAAACATTTAAGCATATGATAAAACATAAAACATAGAGCATATTATGATTTATCTAACAAGTGAGCAACTGTCAACATTTGTCATGTCCAAAATTCAAATAATAATGTTTACAAAATATGTCACTTGGCCACCGCCAAGCCAAAAAGGTTCAAAATTCAAATTCACAAGTCTACAAGTCTAATGAGTAATCTATGACAAAAAAGTAGTAGATTGTGAATATATCTACTAATCTCTCCTCCTCCCACCACGAATAGAACGTGGTGGTGGGCCTCCACGTGGTGGTAATGAAGAAGATGGTGGCTGTGGAAGTCGTGGCACTGGAGCTGATGAAGAAGAACCCCCTGCTGTTGGTGTTGAACCATGGAACCTAGGAACCAAGGGACCAGGTGGGCCCCGTGGGGGTGGGGGTGCCATATCAACACGGTCATCATCATCCTGGAATCGTTCAAAAAATTCATGCAAAAAAAAAACACTAGTTAACAAAAAAATTAAAAACATGAATTAGAGAAATGCTTTATAAGGGAAAATTGGAAAATTCATACCACAATGGACATACCTGGATAAGAGAATCCTCTAATTGCTCTAGTCGCAACACTCCATCCTCCAAATTGGGCTCCTCTGGATTCTTGTCCCAAACCTTAAGGTCTCTATTAGTCTTTGCATCTTCACAGTAATGGGACAACAATCGCAAGTTGTAATGAACATAAACCAAGCTCTCTGCCCGGTCTAAACTCAACCTGTTCCTTTTAACACTGTGTATGAAAGAATAAGAGCTCCAACACCTCTCTGCAGAAGAAGTGTTTACCACCTGTGATAGCACCCGCAATGCCAAACTCTATAGAAGTGGAGTACCCCTCCATGCATGTTCCACCACTCAAGAGCAGAAAAATTCTCTCGATCTTGAATTGCATGCATGGTCCCAAATGGACCAGTGTTGAGCGTATAGTTGCTCACCTGTCTCCGTACCAATGCAGCCTCCTCATCATCAGGGATTAATCTACTCAATGTAGCCATATATTTTTCGTGAACCTATCTATCTTGGTGTGGTTTTCTCCTGCTTCCCCCCCCAGGTGCTGGTTTTGAAAGCCATGATGGATGATAG
>APFE031058330.1:123225-142160 GCA_000404065.3 Pinus taeda
AACCCACCCCCAACCCACCCCCTCATGTTTAGTTAGGTTATTTTTTAAAAAAAATTAAAAAAAAATTAAGTGAAATCGCTGCCCCGCGGGTTGCGCCTGGGTGGCGTGCGGGTGGCGCCTGGGTGGCGTGCGCTTCCGGGCAGGTTGCGTGGCGCCACCCCATGCCCGAAGCGGCTCCGGAATCGCGCTTCCGGGGCAACGCCTCCTCATATGGCAGGAATCGCCTAAAAATTACGGAATCGCGCCACTTGGTTTTTGGAAGCGCGCTTCGCCCATCAATTCCTGGACGCTTCGCTTCGAATCGCGCTTCGGGCTTAGGATCCGGAGGGGGGGCGATTCCTGCAACTATGTCGAGCATGCTTTATCATATGTGTCTCTCTTTATATTCTAATGCTTTGAGTTTGAATATGAATGAAAATCTTTAAAAATATGTTTTTCATAAAAAAATAAATATTTAATGTATTTTTTACAATGACTGAGTCATTGAAATTAACTAGGCCAAGTTGATACCAAGTTGGAGTTGGAGTTGGAGTCGACCCTTGGCCGGTTCTGAATTTTAAAACTATGACCTTGACCAAAAATAAGTGTCTCTCATGCTTGAGTGCTTGCCAAATTTTTGATTTAATTACAACTGATAGGAAATGTGAAAAATAGGAGAAGTACTCTTTGAATGTTTACAAATAATTCATTCTGAAATTTATATCAGCATGTCAAAACATGTGGGTTGGGTCAAATGAACACATGCAAAATTGTAAACTGGGGTTAGGGTGCAGATCATTAATTTTCTACAGATCTTCATGACAGTACAGTCTCCTGGACATATTACAGTGATCTCTATGACAGTGAGAAAGTGATATTTGTTACTGTCATGATTTACATGACAGTGACATATGACAGTCATTTCTATGCTTGTGAGAATATTGATAATAACATATAATGGTGATTTGGAAACATTTCTATGACAGTTACTTGAAGTCATTTACATGGCAATGACTTAGAGGCATATGACAGTAACCTTCGTTATAGCTGTAACTCTGATATGACAGTATGACAGTGACCTTGAAAATATGGCAGTGATCCTGAAAAGGCAGTGTTCTTGATATGGAAGTCACCTTAGTGTGACTATGTGCTCACATCAGTGATGGCAGCTATGGATGGCAGTATTAACGATGTATGTTTATCTCTATGAGGATGATGGTAGAACCTCTCTGACAGCAACTGTGAAGTACGACAGTGACATAGATGTATATCATGCTCTTATGACATTATGATATGGTCTGCTGCTAAATTGGCTCTTGGTGGCCTAATGTGATTGATGTCTCATGATATTTGTACTTTGTATCTCAGCTGAAAATTTGATGAATATCTAGTAGAAGAAGAATCTGGTTGGGTTTTCCTCCTTGTGGGGTTTTGCCTTGGTCTCCGACCTAAATCCTGGTGTCTCTATTGTGTATGCTTTTCTTCTGTTGTTCCTTACTGTTCCACTGCATTGTTGATGTTATTGTTCTCTCTACATTGTTGCTAATGATGATATGATGATATGGGGTGAATGTAATAATGTTGAAAAAGTTTAAAATTGCAATTATCTACAACAGAGAACAATTTAGCCCTAAAAATTAACAGTTCTAGAACTAGTTGTAGCTTGAATGGCATTTATTGTAATTTCTGAAATGTACATTTTTATGTTTCTCATATACTGATTAAATTTCTAGCTCCAGAGCATTTTCCATGGCTGTTTAGTAAGTCAGTCTCTGCTCTTGGGACTTCTTCTCTGCTGGCTGTATTCTCCTATACATCAACTAATAATATATTTATGCCTCCTGATGCTTGATTTTCTACATAGCTTATTGTTTTACTTATCTTTTTTCTAAATGTATTATCCCTCTTCCAACTTTTTCTCTCCTTGATCCTCCTTTTTTCACAAGAACTAGCCAATTTTCGTCGTTGATGCTTTTTCTTTTATTCTCCCAATCATCAATTAGGTACCCCATCTTCTCCTACATAGAACTGCTGCTACAATAAATGCTTCATTGAAATCATATCTATTTCTTTTGAAATGCTTAATGTATTTATTTAAGAGAACAAATAAGTACATAAGGATCCAAGATGATTACAGTGTATGGACGACAGTGGTTCTAGGAAAGTCCCTTGATACATAAGCCAAAAAGGCTAGCATATGAGCACAGCCCCCCACAGGCAGGGACTTAAACATCACAATGGAATGCACTGAGGTTACTCTTAGCAGCAAAGCCCACTCTTGGTTAAAGCTTCTGAATCTCAATTCCTGTAAAGTATGGGTGTGAGGTTCCTCATTGAATGTAACATGGATCTTTTCCACAGAATGTCAAGTGCAAGCAAGTGAACTGTGTGCCAAAGCAATTTGCAGCTGTGCCTAACCATCAAGGTGTCCCCCAGAAAGGGTCCTTTCCATTAGAGTTGTGCTAGAAAAAGGGAGTGAAATTCAACCTGAAACTATGTCCAAAAAACTCTGGCAGTCTGACATTTCCTGAAGACATTCCGTACTGTCTCGTTCTTACCACCTATTGCATATGCCGAGTTAGTAATGCCACCTTCTCAGATTTGTGAATTATGATTTCAGGTTTGGTTCTGCTCAAGAGAGCATGGACAGCCTGGAAGGCAGTCTTTGGTTTGCTGTGTTTCCTTGTGATTACACAAGGAAAAGGTTGTTTCTTCGAATGGACTTGTGAAATTTAGACTTTGCATTGGCATATGTGGAGGCCTATAAATCTCACTCAAAAGTTAATTTGTATAAAACACAGATGCATTGGAAGGCTCAGTATGAAGGTGTTGGACATGTGAAGCCCCTATTTATATATATGAGATGAAGGATCTTTATTTGCCGTTTAGGCACTAATATGATAATGGCACCCACTTAAATGAAAGATAGGGACTTGGAAATCATATCTAATTGAGAAACAGTTAATGGGGAACTGGTCGCTGGTTATGGATTCTGTTATATTATTATGGATTAATGTCTTAATTGAGGAATAATTCATTGGATATTGGCCTCTGTCTATGAATACTGCTATATTCATAAAGCACAGATGCATGGGAAGGCCCAGTATGAAGGTATTGGACATGAGAATCCTATTTATATATATGAGATGAAGGATCTTTAGTTGCTGTTTAGGCACTAATCTGATAATGGCACCCTCTTAAATGAAAGATAGGGACCTGGAAATCATATATAATTGAGAAACATTTAATGGGGAATTGGTCGCTGGTTATGGATTCTGCTATATTACTATGGATTAATGTTTTAATTGAGGAACAATTCATTGGATCTTGGCCTCTGTTTATTAATACTGCTATATTATCTTGTTTGACAGGGTCTTTCAGCATGAGACCTCACTATGTAGGTGGAAATAAGGATATGTCTATTTTCCCCAAATTCTCTTGTCAATAATATTAACTAATTAACATCTGGTGGACTTATGCATGTGTCTGCCATTATTATGATATCAGATTCTCTACATAGAATCAATTAACTCCAGCTACCACTATAGTTATTGCTGTTTGATATCATCTTTGCAAGCGTGATTCGGATGTTGCATCCCCCGCTGGGATGACTGCACGACCCTTGAGTAGTTAGGTGCTTTTCATCAAGGTTGCTTGGTGTGACTAATCATTCTTGCAAGCTTTCTTTGCTAGCCAACGATTTGCAACTGCAATTCTTAGACTGGTAAGGCAAAATTTCATTGTAATAAAAAATGTCATCATACATTAGTTGAAAGTGGAAAAAGAGTACAATAACCTTACAATTTTTATGGGCATGCAAAGGTACATAGAATGAATCCTAATCACACCCATGTATACACTAGTCTTATACAGTATGTCTAGCTGCGCCTTGTTCATTGTTTCGACTTGCCCATTTAACTTTAGGTGATGGGCATTGGAAAGGTGGTCATTTCTAAATTCTCTGCTGATTTATTGAATAATCTTCTTGGGCAAATGAAGCCTGCTTTTGGTCTTCAATCTAACGGCCAATTGAAACTTGAATAAGTCAACTCACAGAATATTCTTATCATTTTGGTGCTGAGTTATCTGATGGATCTCATTATTCAATTATACAGTATGTCTAGCTGCGCCTTGTTCATTGTTTCGACTTGCCCATTTAGCTTTAGGTGATGGGCATTGGAAATATGGTCATTTCTAAATTCTCTGCTGATTTATTGAATAATTTTCTTGGGCAAATGCAGCCTGCTTTTGGTCTTCAATCTAATGGTCAATTGAAACATGAATAAGTCAACTCACAGAATAATCTTATCATTTTGGTGCTGAGTTATCTGATGGATCTCATTATTCTATTATACAGTATGTCTAGCTGCGCCTTGTTCATTTTTTTGACTTGCCCATTTAGCTTTAGGTGATGGGTATTGGAAAGGTGGTCATTTCTAAATTCTCTGCTGATTTATTGAATAATTTTCGTGGGCAAATGCAGCCTGCTTTTGGTCTTCAATCTAACGGCCAATTGAAACACGAATAAGTCAACTCACAGAATAATCTTATCATTTTGGTGCTGAGTTATCTGATGGATCTCAATATTCAATTCACTTGTTTAAATATTATTGTTACTGTGGAAACTATAATCTAATAAATGTTGGTTATATATTTGAAAGGACTCGCATAAATCTTTCTTATCATTCAATATTGTTCATTAGGTATGATTGGATGAAGAAGCATAAAATCTTTTTGTAGTGCTTTGCTTGTCCTTTTCAAGTTGTCCAAGTCCCGCCCTTTGACAGATTGAACTTCTGCCCTGTTGAATTTTGTAGCAAAGAATCATTTTTAAGAACTCGTGATGAAATTACTGTTTTCTATACAAGCTAAGGAGCTCATGGCCTATAGGCTGATGCATTGTCTGAGCTCCTCTGCATCACTTTGACTAACAATGGCAGCAAATAGAACTTTTGCTTGTGTTGTTCTGGATCCCATTCTAGAAAAAGGTTTTGTAGGCTGCAAATAGTTGTAGTTTGTTTGAACTATATTACTATCTTCTTCAATTAATATGGAGACATTATTCTGATCTGCTCTGAACTTATTGTTATTTCTGGTACCTATGTTGTATGATATTTTCATCTGTGGCTTTACTAGTTTGTGGTATATGATTATTGTTTTCTTACATCTGAATATAATACACATATTTTAGGCTTCATGGATACATGGTAATGTGCTTGTTGCTTTCTTCCACAAGTCATTTATCTTGTAACCAATCTTTCTGATTGTTTTTGTTTTTCATTTTCAGTTTTGTAAAGTATGATTAAGAGAATGCTTGCATTCTTGAAAGGGATTGTTTCTGTTCACAGAATGTCTATTTTTGGCTAAAGCATGTTAATTGGTTGTGTACTTGTTAGGTATGGCCGGTTTCGACCTTGGACTCAATATATTTTGGCTAGAACTGGTGTTGGCTGGCAAAGAATGTGGTGGCGGTATGCTATAAATGCAGTCCTGGCTGATGTGCGCAGAAAGTTGCGTCGCACTTCTTGGATTTACTTTGGATCACGACTGTATGGATCAACAACAAACTCATCTTTTGTTCTACTTATGGAAGTTGTTTGTTTGAAACTCAATGGTGTTGGTGGCTTATTTTCATTTCTACAATGACACATTTTATGTGCTATAGTTATTGTTTGGATATGCTTCTTCTATGAATCTAAACACAGAGGCTAAAATTATCAGAAAGAATAACCAAACTGTGCTGACCACAAGGTTGCAAAATTTTAGCATACTTATTTACTGATACGTGGTGAATTACTACTCATAGACACACTTATCATCATCCGGCTGTCGGGTTATTCCAGATTTTGCATGTCTAGCTTTTAAATGATAATCCTGTTTATTCTATTCCATTCTTTCATGTCTCTGCTGTTATATTTCTTCATTATATAATACCATTTCCAAGGAAATTGTTAAGTTGCCTTTCTTATTTGAATTCTGGAGCACTGAGAATGACTATGGAGACCGTTCTAATTTTACTTGCCTATCATTTTCTTTGCTTGTAGCATTGAGTTTGACAATGGTTTGTCTAAGTACAGGAATGCTCGAAGAAAATACATCAAACTATATAGACTGAAGTTGGAGCATCTGCAACAGGATCAGGTCAGTTGAAATGCAGGTTATAGTGAGAATATATATTTCTAAATTCTAAATTATTTTTTTAGTAATTTTAACCTTTAAAAAGATGTTGTTGATGAGTTTGACTGTCTTGATAAAATTCAAACCAATTGTAAGTAATTATGTAGTATCTCATTTCAAACCTCTTTCATTTGTGTGGTAAAAAATGGCATGGCTTTCTATTGAAACTCCAGTGTAACCATAGTGGCCAATTCAGTAAAACTAAAACCCAAAAACCAAATTTGAAGATTTTAATGTTTCTACGTGTTTTGATCAGGGATATTATTTTTTCTAAGCTATGACAGTTGCAACTTTTTTTTTTTAATTTATATTTGTTATTATTATTTATTTCTAGGTGACATATCCCAAGGGAAACATACCAAGCACTTCCCCTTTTCTAAAGATGGTATCCAGGGTTAACCCTAGATTCTTCACGACACAAGGCCAGGTCATCAAATCATGGATAGATCATATGTAGCTCATCAACAATTGGCTCCTTAAGAGAAAACATGTCACAAAGTGGGATTTGAACCTAGGTAGGGAGGGTAAAAACTTTTTCCTATTTGAGGTACACCGAATTGACTTTGAGAGTTCTAACTTGTAATATACCTATTTTTTATAACCTACGTTGATAATTGTTCTGTAGAGTTTGAGGCATGTCCTTTATAATAGTGTTGTATTTTTGTGCAATTTGTATGATAGTTTTGTGGACTGTCTTATGTCCTATATATATGATTGTTTTCTTGATCATCATATCTTGTATCTTTTACATCTATTAAATATTTATTTGTGCCCTTTAGACTTTGACCTTGTGCCTTTATTGATAAATGTTGATTTTTTTAGCTTGAGAAGGTCTTTTGCATAGGCTGGTGTCTTGCGTGCTTGAAAAGAAGTCCTTTTTAGGTGGTTGTTCGAGAGGAGCAACTAATATGGTCTCCTTCCTAAGTTTTAAATAGGAAAAATACATTGTCTAATTATTTGATTAATGTAGACTTTGGGCTAATGTTCTGTGAGGATAAATAATTAATTATTTAAACGACTTAGATCTAATCTCCATGATTGATCAAAGAAAGCTAGGATTTCATCGTAGCCCTCAATCACATTGGAGACTAGGGATTTGGCCTATGTAGAAATCATAAAGAGAACTTGAGGGAGAGGATGGAGACAACACGAGAAATTCATAAAGAGATTTTAAGAAAATTTTTCATGAGTACACCTCCAATGAGTTCAAGAGTTTCTGCAAGGAGGTAGGAATCAAGAAAGAATTTATAGTGCCATACAATCCGCAACAGAATGGAGTGGTAGAGAGGAACAATAAGACTAGTCGGAGCAACGAAGGCCGTGATCCATGATTAGCATCTACCTATGTTCTTAGGGGTGGAGGTGTCTAACACAGTTGTATATTTGCAGAATTGGAGTCCTAACAAGGTAGCAAAGGACAAGATTGCTGAGGAGGCTTTTCCAGGAGTGAGAACGAAGGTGAGTCATCTTCGTCTTCGATAGTCCAGTTTATGTCCATATTCCTTCAAAGAAGAGGGCTAAGCCGGAGCCCTCATCAGAGAAGGGATTTTTTTTTGGATACAGTGAGATGTCAAAGGCCTACAAGGTCTAAATTCCAGGGCAGAGGAAGATAGTGATTAGTCAGGATGTCAAATTTGAGGAGGGTAGAACCTTTAGGAGGTCACATGAGTCAGATCCAACAATGGAACAAATCGTGAGCTAGAGGCTCCGAAGGTTGAGCAGGGACCAACAACACCAGCAACAAGGACACAACGTTTTGATCAAGAGGGGCGAGATGTTCCTTAGAGCTCTACCAGGCGGAGGCTGAGATGGGCCAGGAAAACCTTGAGGGATGCTGAGGAGCATGTGGAGGCTCCTAGCAAGACCTTTAGGGAAAGTATACCACCTACCGGATTTTCTAGTTATATGGCCTTGATGAGCAACATCAGTGAGTCTGAGCCTTCTACCTTTGAGGAGGCAACAAACCAATAGGTTGGAGGGATGCCATGATGGAAGAGTACAATTTGATCATGAGGAATGATGTTTTGTAGATAGTTCTAAGGCTTGAGGGGAATTCAATGGTCACTTTTTAATGGATCTACAACATCAAGCGTGTAGTTGATGGTAGTGTCGAGAGGTATAAGGCAAGGTTTGTGGCAAGAAGGCTCTTCTAGAAGGAGGGAGTAGATTACGAGGAAACTTTTGCACCTGTCACCAGATATGCATCTATTAGGGTGGTCATATCTATTGCCTCAGAAATGGGGTTGAGTATATATCAGATGGATTTGAAGGTTGCCTTCCTCTATGGGGTAATTGAGGAAGAGGTGTATATTGAGTAGCCTCAAGGATGTGAGGTGCATGTGAGGGAGTCCCATGTATGTAGATTGAAGAAAGCCTTGTATGGACTTAAGCAGGCACCTCCTGCATTATACTCTAGGATTGATGGGTATCTACTTGGGTTGGGCTTCACCAAGAGTGAGGCGGACTCCAACTTGTAGCATGTACTTGTTGATGGTGAGCCGCTCATTTTGGTACTTCATGTTGACGATCTCTTTCTGATGGGATTGGAGAGGCTCATAGGGATTTTTAAGGAGGACCTTGCTTTAGAGTGCAAAATGAAGGATATTGGACTGATGCATTACTTTTTGGGACTGGAGGTTTGGAAAAGCGAGAGATTTTCCTTGGGAACAAGAAGTATGCAATTGAGATCTTAAAAATTTTTGAGATGAAGGATTCCAGGCTTATGACTACACCTATGATCACTAACTAAGATTAATGCCTCCAAGAGTGAGTTGGTAAATCCCACTTTGTACCAGCAATTGATTGAGTCATTGAGGTATCTGGTCAATAACAGACCAGGTATATGTTTCACTGTGAACACATTCAGCCAATTTTTGATGCAGCTGAGGAGGGTTCATTGGGTGCCAACAAAGCATGTGGACAAGACTTAATGGCAAAAAACAACAATCATGGCACAGGCCATACTGCAGCTCTAAGTGTCTAAGAGCATTTCATGGAGATCATGATACTTTGAGAAATGTTCTGTGCATCTAGGAACATTCATTGCAAGCTTCTTCAGTGTCTATAAATCTTTCGACCTATCCAGTGTATGCTCAGATGCTGAAGACAGAAGAAAAATTCTAGACAAAAGGAACCGTATTAGTCACCTTACTCCTGGTGCCATACTGCTGAGAAATTGATCTTTGAGATTTCTTGGGACCCCTAAATTCTAGACAAGACGTGGTCTTGGAAGGTACAAAAATTCACAAATTGTCAAATAGATGCAGACGTTTAAATCTGTGTCTGTAAGCAAAATTAAACATTCTCAATGTAATCCACAACTGTAAATTTAACCAAAGCCATATCTGCTACTGCATAAATGATCAATGAAAGGGAGTTTATCTTCACTGTACCATGTGGCTAGGATGGATTTCCTTTTTTCCATTAGCAGTTATCCAAAAAATGATAATATTGGTGTGTTATTGCTCACAATGTGGCAGTTTTGCTCTTAATTTGCTTCCAAGGATTGTCTTTTTAAGATGCCCTTTCCACCTGCTGTATTTTTTGCATTGTTAATAATAGCTGGAACAGGTGCTGTTATAAGTTAAAGTAGGAGAGCTAACATGTTTATATTGTTTCTAATGCATTTGGCATCTACTTACAGGTTATGCATTTATTAAGCTTTTTATCTTTATTCTTGTGGAGGTGCATCAATCTATATATGGTATAATCATTTAATCTGTCTACTTATGTCCTTTTTGATGTAGCATCTTGATGATGCTAGCTTCCATGAACTAGAGGAGATGGAGAAGGAACTTGAGATGGATGAGATTCTCAATTATAGGTCTCTCGCTGAATGTCAGTTGCAGCTAGTGGTATGTATTCCAGCAGCTTTCAACATTTGATTCAATGGTTGCAAAAAGGAAGAGAATAGATTTTCTGGCAATTTGGAGCTTTTTGTTTAAAATTAGTCTCTTAATGATGGCTGACAATGAGAAGACCACCAAATGATTCTTGATATTAATTCCTATACTATATTTTCTCGAATGAGTATACAATGATGGTATTTTCAAGTTACATGTCTTGGCCATTCATCTCAGTTCTCTTTGGTTTTTATATGCAGGCTTGCTTTTATTCACTTGTTAATTGATATAGTGTTGACAATAAAATGATAAATCCTGTCAATACTATGAGTTTCACACACAAGAAAGTGGACAAAGAATGCAAATCATAAATATTAAAATAGCGATGATAAGCTGGTGGATTCATCTGTTGATTTTTGTGTAGCATTGACAGGTATTCCCACATGCCAAGAGGCCTCCTAAGTTGGCCTAGAATATTTATGAAAATAAAATTAAAATAATTTTTTTTATTGGGCTTCATGTAGGCCCAAAATGGACAAGTCGGCCCAGCTCATGAAGGGATGTGTCACTTGGGGTAAATACACCCATTCCACTTGTATATATATACAATCTGACATTTTCATTTTGATCACTCATCATCATCTCCTCTTTTCTATAACAGCCACATGTGGAAGCAGATAGAGGACGAATTTGACTGAAGTTTGGACTTGGATTTTCGGAACAGATTTCTTGACAATTGGGAACTGTAAACCTTGTTGAAGAATAATTTCTCGTAGAAGAAAAGTTACTGGGTTTTCTCCCAAGTTTGGATTTCCCAGAGAAAATTTGTTGTCTCTATTGTGCATGGCTGTCTCTTTATGATCTTACTGTTTTCAGTGCATTATTATTGAGATTTTCTGTGTATAATTGCTCAATGATGTCAGTGACGTAAATACAAATTGTTAAACATTATTAGGTAGTAATTATTAGATCAGAAGATTGGTTTCTACTGTTCTTATTGTCGAAAATTCAACATGGTATCAGAGCTTTGTTGAGAGAGCAGCCTCTAAAGTCAAGTTTGAAGGACTACATCCTGTGGAAGAGATCTGCCCTTGAGAGAGCCGCAACAAGAGAAGTAGGCTGAGTTGCTTGGAGGTCTGCTTAAGCACGTTCAGGGTCTGTCTATGGTGCTGGAAAGGATCTGCAGCTAAGGAAGGAGAGACTGCAGGCTTGTGAAGACCATCCTTGGAGGGTGGAGTTGCTGAAGTTTGGCCACAACAAGGTTTAGGGTTGTCTGAGAAGGCACTGAGGTTGGAACAGAGGTCTGTGTGGAGAGGAGGAGGCAGCAGAAAGGGTTGAGCCTTCTTAGAGGAGGTTGAGGCCTGAACAGGCCTAGTTCTGGTGGGCCGAGGTTGGATAGAAGGCCTGGTAAGGCCATTCACAAGGAAGAAAGAGGCCTGTTTAATGTTCTGGTAAGCAACTGAGTTAGGAGAAGGCCTAGCCACAGTGGTTCTATGGCTAAGTATTAGTAGGAAGCCGCAGAACAGGATGGCCGCAGGCTGCCCCAACTCTAGGAGTAGGGCTACAGGGACTTAGAGACAGACCGATGGTAGTTAAGTGTAGGTCGAGGTCCGAAGTCCTCAGATGTTGTGAATAGGAGGGCCGAGTAGCCTTAGGCCTATGGAAAGTCCAGCTGAGGTAGTAAGAAGTTTGCTGCTCTGAGAGAAAGGGGGCTTACTAAACTGTGTGAGGCTGGCCGAGGAGTCCAAAAGCATCCCTGAAGTGACCCACAACAAATCAGGAGAGGCTGGCCGAGGAGTCCAAAAGCATCCCTGAAGTGACCCACAACAAATCAGGAGAGGCTGAGTCTATTTGAAGGCTGCTATAGCAGCTCACTAATGAAAATAGGGAAGCCATGAGTTTGGACATTAAGGTTGTCGGTTAGGAGGAACAAACAAAGGTCTGGTTAGGGTGGACAGAGCTGGCTGAAGGCATGTATCAGCCTATCAAGGGCAGACGAGGACTAGTGTGAGGTGTCGCAGGCTGGATATAGTGTTAGTAGGCTTGTGTTAGGCCAAGAATGAACAGGTTTAAGGTTGACAGAAGGCTGCTAAAGTGGGCTATCCTGCAATGGACTAAAGGGCTACAAAGAAGTCTGTTAGGCAAAGGAAGGGGCCAACAACAAGGTGATTAGTGGCTGTTATAATCAGAGGGCTGAGGAGTCTTTATTGATGTATTCATCTTGGAGTCTCTATGCTTGTTGATACAAGAGTTAAAAGTCTTAGGGTTTGTAGGATGAAACCCTAGAGCAAGACTTGGAATGTTGGATGCAAGGGGAGCTTGTGTGATCCATACTTCGTTTAGCTCCTTGATAGCATATGGAATGCTAGTGGGAGATCCAATGGTAGACTTGGTGCTGATGCTAGCTTCTTGTTAAGCCTAATCCTAAGGATGAAGAAGATCTGGGGATCAAAGCTTAAAGATGGACTTCATTGATTTCTGCAATGAGGGCAAGGTTCAAGAGGGAGATCACAATTCCCTACAACCCTCAACAGTTTCCTTCTTAATCAAGAGATGAGTATTTCATATTTTTTCCCTCGATTATTATTATTATTATTATTATTTTTATTCCTTGGTCAGCCTCTTCTCTTTGTATTTTTTTGCGTGGTTGTGATTGTTTCTTCCATGGCCTCCTGAATGAGGTTTGCAAGTACACCATGAAGGCTTCCAAGGCAATGATTTTGGTAGCAGATGGCAGCATCAAGAAGAACAAAGCAAGACTTGTGACGAGAGGGTTCTCCCAATAAGAGGGAGTGGACTACAAGGATAGTTTTGCTCTAGTCGCTAGATGATCAAATTCTTGGGCTTGAGCATAGACTCAACAATAGTGATTGATGTTCGAGAGGGAGGATTGTACAAATTGTTAGGACATCCAAGATTGTGCCAGATGATCGGAAGAACTTCTAGTTCTAAGGAAACAAATAGTCAAGTAGAGTGGAAGGAGCAAATTGCCAAGAGGATGTCATGAGTTGAGATTGTCAAGATGTTAAAAGATAGAAGTGCTCTAGGAGCAGTATCCCTTCTTTGAGGAGACTGTGTCAAATAGCAGAAGGACTCACTTACATGACAGAGGGAGTCATAATAGCAGGACTCGCTTACGTGATAGAGGGAGCAACAGTGGGTCATTACAAGCCCTTTTCACATTTTCCCTATCTAGGTCCACATTTGTCCATTGGGTCCACAAGGTGTTAGCCTCCCCTTCCCCTTGTCCACATCTTGGATCGGGCCTGGAATGATGGCTCGGAGGTTGATGCAACTAAAAAAGGAGATAAAAGCATAATATGGCCACATACAACAGGAAATGTACCACAAAATGCAAAATATGGCTGAGACGATAAAATTTAGCACTTGGGCAAAAGCCAAGCATGAGCTCTGCCCCATATCGTTATGGCTATCACCTTGGTTCCTAGGGCCCATATGAGTGCCCCTTGCATCATTAAGGAACCCATGAATGTCCCAGCCCCTGGTGGGCGATGAACTTCCCCACCTTAAGGGGGGTAATCACTGCTATATCTTACACATCATTCTCTCATCCCTTTGAGCCTTGAGCAGTAAAATGAAGAAACATCAATAAAAGACAAAAGACAAATGAAAAAGGGTGGAAAAACAAAGGTCGGGGTAACTCATGTACCACGATTGCTCCCTCCTACATTCATATACCCAATGTGTGGGTTTTCCTCATCATAGCTACCCTTGTACCATGACATGTGCCTTGGAGCCTTCCCTTTGTCCCCATTCCGTTCCATCATTAATTCACATGACCCCTACTATTTGAAGGATGTACCTTGAACCTATCATTCCCTTAGAGGTTGAAACCACCTAATAAGGTCCTTCATTAACCTCTGCTACCCACGAAGTTACCACTAGGACATGTTCAAAGGCCCAAATTTAGAAGGGAAACCCATTATGAAGCGTCCACTTCTGCCCTTGATTCACAGTCTTATTTACTCAATTGCACTAATAAATCATTGTATTAGAAGGTGAGGAGATGCATAAGGGATTGCAGGCGGGTTTTATCTTGGACTTAGCCTCCCTATATGGGATCCAAGCCCTTTAGAGGGTTACGACGGCATTTGTAGGATGAGCATTGAGAGCCATGGGCTTCCATCCGTGTAGAGTATTGATTGCCACACCATAGGTTTCTTTAGCACCACCATTTGCTTGCTCGTGCCTCAGTTATTTAGGGATGATGGTGCACTTGAACCACATTTCCCCAACCGACTACACATTTCACCTGACACTTGGTAGTTGTTCCAAGGCCCAAAGGAGGTTATGTCTTTCCTAGGGAGACACGGGAGGGCATGTGTCATCTTCTAGCGCTCATTGATGGAGCATCGAATTGAACTTGAGCCACTTGGATGTTGAGAAATCTAGGGCATAACTATTAGATGATTTCTCTTCTTTAGATAACTGCTTGTGAATGCTTTGTACTTCTTAAATTAGAATATTCTTTTACTTATGTTATTATAGTGTTCTTCTTAATCAAAGAACTACCAATGCATAAACCATAAAGAGACAAGAGACATCGAATATAGGCTATCATCCAGGGCCAAAACCTCTCCTACTTGAGAGGAAAACCCGAACAAATTCTTCTTCTTATAGAGACTTCAATTGACGAATACCAAGACAAAGACCCTTGATGTATTTGCCACTCCAATACCAAGACACAAAGCTTCTTAGCTTGACTGTATCCTTCCTTGAGTCAACAATGGTCAATCTGCTAATTCTTCTTACCTTCTCGGCTACTCCTTAGACTTCGGCTTCCTGCAATTATCGATTTCCCTTCAGAAACCCTAGCACGTGTGAATGATCAAGTTTGGAACCTTGATTTCCTTCGCCTTAGGTGGAGGCTGCTTCCTTGGCAACTCGACTTGAGTTGCACCTTGTTTCCTCCTTGACTTGACCTTCCAATGGGTTCGCAGTTCGTCGGTCTCTTCTGCAATAGAGATAGTTCTTTTGTTCACACGTGTGAGATCAAAGTGACCCAAAAACAGATCCAAAATGATGCTAAAGACTTTGCTCTTCTTCCTTCTCTCTTCACTAATGATTAGGTTGCTTCCTAAGTGATATTCACACTTCTTGATTTCAGACCGAATTGCTTGAATCTGAAATGAGGCCGAGATGCCTATTTATAGTTGATTGCCCATGCATATAAGTTGACTTGATAGGGACCTAGGCCGACATGTCCTTTTGAGAGGTTTCATCATTCTTCTTGAAGCCGACTTGTAGGAGGTGCCTTTGCTTGGTCTTGGAGGGCCTTCTTATTCATCTAATGACTCATACAAAAATGTAACATGCCCAGGAAGGGTCCTTCATACATGACATAGACTCAATTTGACTTTTATGACTCGATGACAAAACCTAAAGGTTCACAATGGGAACCTTAACATAAAATTACTTGATCATGAAACCCATGATTCAAGTACTACAAAAATAATTTTATTTTCTTCTTTTCATTAATTAGTATAATTACATAAAATCATAATTACATATGTCATTATGAAGACCGAACCTAGTTACACTTTTCAACATTGGAGACCCATGAGACCCATCTAGAGCCCATAAGGCCTAAATAGGGGTTTGGAGATGTTTTGTAGCATATGGATGACATGATGCCCTTCATTGTTATTTTTGAGGCCCCCTCTCACATTTTTTAGCACATGAGGCTTCAACGTTGCCCCTCTAAGCCTCCACGTATGCATGACGTCAACCTTGTGTGGGCTTGAGAGGGTCATTTGATTTAGTTTTTGAGCTATCATAGTTGGCTTGTAACCATGGGTCAGTTACTTAGCATGCTAGGCACGAAAGGGGGCTTTGTCTTTCATAGTTTGAACTCATAATTATTATATAAACAAGTGAGACCTAGTATCATCCTAGCATCACACTTGGGATTTTCGATACCTCTGTTAGAGATTTTTGGACCAGCGATTGTGGATGGTTTTTGGAGATTTTGATGTTTGGATAAATTCGCAATCGTTCTTGGAGCTTCTTTTTGGCATTGTTATGGATGGATATGTTCTTCATTATCTTGTAAGTGCTTTTTATTGATAAATTTCTGATTTGTTAATGTTTAATGCATGGAATATTGTCTCATGGTTATTAATGTGCCTTGTCTAAAGATTGTAACTATTGGGAAATTTTGCATGTATTATTCATAGCTAGTGACTGAATGAATGTTCCTAGGGGATTTATTGCGTTTACATCTTTGAAACTCCATTAACAAGTGTCATCAAAGTATAAAAATCTAAAGGTGTTGTGTAGCTGCTTCCATCAAGGGTAGTGGAGCTGCTTCTTTAGTTCTCCTTTGAAGAGCGGGTTGATTGAAATTATCCTTGACTCCATAGCCTCCCAATGCTTTGGCACTGATCCTAAACCCTTGGTGATCACCTTTAACTTGAATATCATCTCTCCTTCACCTTTGTTTTTCATACCCTTAAGGATAAGGAGGCCCTCTAGGGCTTGGTACGAAATCCTTCGGAGGGAGGCATTTTGAATTTTGTTTGGATAAGATTCTTCCTTAGTGTCTCTTGTAGGGATCCTCAAGTTTTGGAGGAATTCCCATAGTGGAATCTCCATAAAATTGATGCCCTAGCCATCACAACAAAAGGGAACCCTAGAAGCTAATCCATCAACTTGGCGATTTCTTTGAAGTCATTTGTTTTAGTAATCATTAGTTTCCTTTTCTCTTGTCTACCTTGACCTTGATGAACTCATATCTTGCTATAGATATCAACCCTAGGTCTCATGTAGCCATCTTTCAAAGGGTTTTTCATGGAAAGTCTTACTAGCTTCTCCCAAAGCTCGCACTTTTGTTGAACCTTTCCATTGAATGAGCCACCATTCCTCACTTCAAACCTACCATAGATACATATCTATCACAAGTGAGCTATTACTAAGACTCCTTCCGTTGGGGGAAATCCGAGAAGAACCGGGGACTTAGGTTGTCGTGACAGTGGGCCTTTGTCCCAAGTGTTGTTGTGCCATCTTGCTTTTGCCTATCCACTAGGCCTGCTAGTTTGTGCAACAATACATCCTATCCCTAACATTCATATCATGAAATAATTTATCAATTTTCTTGAGTGCGGTGATTAGGGTTTCCTCAACTTGGTCCTTGTCCTTGCTCTTTTTAGCCAACCTTAGCCCTAGGGAAATTGAACATATCAATATGAGCAACATTTAGATTTTGTCTAATTTCAATTACCATTTCCTTTGCTTCAACAAGAGTTTTTGGCTTTTTATCCCCAAGTCGATATGTTAGGTGACCTTGTACCGCTTTGATGAACTTTTCAAGGATTTGGGCATCAGTGGGTTTGAGGCGATTAGGGGTATCTCTAACAATTCTATCAAACACCTGGATACAAGTTCTAATATCTTCATCTCTTTTCTTTTGTAGATGGTAGAACTTTTCAGTGACATAGCTTCCATCAACATCAGTGGCCCACCTTTTCTTGAAGAGATCTTCAAATTGGACAAGTTCACTAAAACTGGCTGGAGGTAGACTAATGTACCAATTCCTAACGTCCCTTTTGAAGGTTAGAGCACTTACAAGGTGACAATGAGATATATTCAACCCAGTGTTGCGGGGGAGCTCCTCCCCCCCCTTCGATTCCGCTCCCAATCCGCGCTCCGGGCTCCCTAAAAAATAAATCGTTCCTTGCCTTTTTGGGAGCGTTTTCGGGAGCATTTTGACTTTTTTGCAATTTTTTTTTGCAATAATGTTCCAAATGCAATCTTTTTTCAAAGAAACAAATAAGTTTTTAGTGGGGTAGCTTAATGATCAAGTCTATGGCCCTAGTATTGATATGCGATTCATGGTAATGTTAAATTCTTAAAGTAAAAGTGACATTCTCTTTAATCTTCATTTTCATCCTTTTACTTAAATTTTTAACATTATCATGAAATGACTCAGGATGTTTGAGAGTGGTTCCGACCTCATTGGATTTCATATGCAAAAAGTAGAATTTTAGATTCATTCAAAATCCAGCAGACTTATCAGTTTTTCAGAATTTCAAGATTGCATTGTTTCCATTGAATTTTGTCATGTATTAGGGTATGGAACTCGTATTTAATCAAGAGCACCAATCCCTCTATGTACCTTGATGTTAGTGACATTGGTTGTCGAACTCCTCTATCATGACCCTCCTAAAAATGTACGCATCACTCAAACAAATTTTTGGCTTGACATGCTATGCTTTTTCTATCTTATGTTAATGCTTAGAGGCTGATATTAATGACAAAGATCCCTATACAGATACAAAGGTAATGACAAAGATACCTCTGGATATTAATGCTTAGAGGGTGATATTAATGATAAAGATCTTGATTTTCCAACAAGACTAAAAAATTAGACATTTCTCGTGGTGGCAAGAAGCCCAAGCATAAGCAATAGATAATAGATTTACTTGTCTTTTCTAGTTTTTAGTAGTTTTTATAACTACTGACTCTTTCATATTTATTATGATATTTTTTTAAACAATATATGACAATTTAAGTTTGAAGTTGGCAATTATAACTCATTAGTAATGAATTATGAATATGATTCTTCATAAAAGTTGAAAGTTGTTTCATTTCATTTTATAACATTTCATTTCATGTTAGATATTATTTGTTGTAATGGTTACATTTAGCTTACAAATACAACTTTGGTGATGAATGATGATAAATGTTATATATTGAATTTTGAAAGCTTGAAACTTTAAGATTGATGAATCATGACTCAATATGTTGTATGTTACTATGTTACTAACTTGTGGACATGGTTGATGAAGATTATAACTTCTAGATGATTGTTGTTATATGGTTCAATCTATGTTTTTTTTATGTTTTTTATATCTAATTCATCATTCTACATGTTTTTGTTGACATATATGTATCAAAATATAAAAAAATAAAATATAT